>JABUQX010000579.1:32500-37500 GCA_015478945.1 Trachelipus rathkii | reverse complement strand
ATAAATACTAAAATAGTAATAATCCTTACAAAAAAATTATTTATAATATATATGAAAAAATTGAATTGAATATTTACAAAATCCAAGATTTTTCTCCTTCACTCCTCATATGTCTTCTTCAAAGGACAAGAGATCCATATTACCTTTCAAAAAGATTAACTGCTTCAAAATTAAAAGCAATTAATTCTGGACCTTTTGCCCTCAAATATCCGCCCCATACCTAAATATTCGCCTCTACAGCAGCAAAACTAGGGAGATCTGTATTATATTTTATGAACAAGTTCAAACAAATCTGCCTATGCTGAAAGGGAAAGATGTCTTGGTGAGTTGGAGTGCGGGTGTTAGTTCACTTCCAGCAGTCCATTGCTAATTTAAGGTCCTCACCTAAATCATTCTGCCTCTTATTGAAATATTTTTAGAACACCCCTGTCCACCCATAGAAGGTCATTTCGTTTCCAAGATTTTAGTGGAAATCCATGAAAGTTTCGACGCTGTAGAGTCGATGCTAATGACTACGTATCAGCTCGGTAGCTAATATATATATATATATATAATATATATATATATATATATTATATAATATATTATTATAATTATATATATATATATTATATATATATATATATATATATATATATATATAATATATATATATATTGGGTTTTACACGAATATTATTATAGATATTCGCCTAGTTATCCTATATTAACCTTAGTATAATGTCATTAAAGTCTTAGTTGCCGCTTAAAATTTATTTTAATAATGGTATTTAGTATATACGGGACCGTTAAGTAGCCAAATTGATTACTGGAAATTAAATTATTAAAAAACAACAGTCTTAAACTAAAGAGAATAATTACTTATAACTTAAAATAAAAATTATATTTCTTTATTCTAACCCAATAAGAATTCTTAATATAAACCTATATTTTCATTTTCCAAAAAGGTGCGGAACGAAAGAGCGGAAACTTTTTTTTGATCCGCACGTGCAAGTCCGCTAATTTCCTGACGACTCCGCACCTCCGCTATAGTCCGCACCTATTCTGGTAGTCCGCTCGGACCGGACTAGCGGACAAGCGGACTAAAGAGCGGAAGTGCCACCTCTGATATATATATATATATATATATATATAATATATATATATACATATATATCGTATATATAAATATAATATATAATATATATATATATATATATATATAATTTATATATATAATATATATATAATATATTGTGGCTTCTGGTGCAAGAGGCTGCTAGCACCACTGACGACACCTAAGCAACCTCCGGGAAAAACGGCACTTTATCGTTGACAACGCTACTCTCTTCAACATCAAATATCCCTCTATTGAAGGTTTATTCAAGACCAGAATTAACCCCTTCATGAGCACCTGGAGTGACCAGTCCCACTGGAGTGGCACAACAAACCCCAGCAAGCAACCACGAACACCCATCAAATGTGATTCCGAACACCCATCAAATCACCGAACAACCATCAAATCAAATTTCTTCTATTCGGTCTGTTCGGTCATCCTGTGCTGCTTGTACCGTACTTCTCAAGCTGACTGCAGGTGCCGACCAACTGCACGTAAGAGTACAGAGTGGTCGAAGCCTCCTCGGTGACCTTAATGTATGCACACCTAGCTCTCACCTGGCAGCTACACTCTATACCCGACGTCCTTCCAGGTCCAGAGAGCGGAGCGAAGTGCGTTCGCAGCATTGTCACTGGGGGGAGTTCTGTGGCGTCTGGTGCAGGAGGTTGTTAGCACACTGACGACACCTAAGCAGCCTTCGGGAAGAAACGCCACTTTATCGTGACAACGCTCACTCTCTTCAACATCAAATATCCCTCTACTGATGGAATGGCTACTCAAGACCAGAAGTTTAACCCCTTCAATAATACTCGACATCTATCCGATTATATATATAATATATATATATATATTATTATATATATATATATATAATATATATATATATATATATATATATATATAATAATTATATTATATATATATATTATATATATACTCAAGGGTATAATGTGTGTGTTGTGTGTGTGTTGTGTGTGTGTAGTTGTGTGAGTGTGTGTTGTGTGTGAGGTGTGTGTGTGTGTGTTGTGTGTGTGTGTGTGTGTGTGTGTGTGTGTGTTGTGTGTGTGCCACTTACATTAAAAAACAGTTTAAATCATTGAAGAAAGGAAAAAAATAACGTCGGATTAGACAAGTTGGATTGTCGGGATTGTCCTAAGACGTATATAGGAAGAAACTACTATATTTTAAGAAAAATAAATATCATACTTATAGTCTAAGATTGAAGATGAAAATCCTACCTTAATTGCCCACAGGAGGAATCATGACAATCATTGTACAAAATTAACGATTAGTTTATTTTAACTTCTATTAATAAATCATCACAATCACTGTACAAAATTAACGATTAGTTTATTTTAACTTCTATTAATAAATGTAATCTCAGAAAATTAGCGAAATCTCTTATAGTTAATAATGCAAATAATGTTAATATAAACAATGGAGTATTTTCAGACGATATAATAGCGAACAATATTTTAAAACAACAGTTCATTTTTTAAAAGTTGCTGGTGTCAATTTACGATGATTTTCCGATAAAGTTTTTATTTATTAATTCACTGTCGTAGTTTTATTTTTTCTCCTTTGACACTGACTTTGCTATTTAATTTTGTCACTTTATTAATGGAAACCAAGATCAGGTTTAAAATTATCGTAACTTTGAATTCTTATTGCTTTAATGTAAGCATTATTTCCTTGTTTTGTCACTCTTAGGAAACCTTATAAAGATGAAAATCCACTTTTTAAAGGTATCATACAGGTTTAACACTATAAAAACTAAAAAAAGAATAATGTATAAATAGAGCAATTGTGTATCTATATAAGTCTTAACTTGAATTTGTTGGTTTTCAAAGATTTTTTTTGCTTTGAAGTAGTTCTTGAAGCCCTAAGATAACTCAGTCTTGTGGCTTTAGTTAACTAGCACTTTCATAAACTTAGTAGGTAAAATGGTAAATTGATAGATAGGTATTAGGCAAAGAGAATAGAGATAGAATGATAGTTGAAATATTTGAAAAGAAATTAAGACAATTTTCCTCCATACCCTTAACATTTTTGACTATTAAATTTGACTTTCACAAGCGCGACAAATTAGGACAACTATTGAATCAATAATGAACCTTATTGTTTTTTGGCGTTTAGTGAATTTCTGGAGAATTATATCCAATGGAGACAAAAATGAAAAATATAAATTCCGCTAAAACTAATAAAAAGAAGATACCGTATATGGAAATATATAGCTAATAGTTTTTATATCCTAAAATAAACACAAAATAGAAGAGATATGTATGTGGAAGTATATAATAGTTTTTATAACATTCTTGATTATGATAACATACATCACCATTGACTAAAATTTTAATTGCAATTAATGGATTGAGAAAGCTTGTGTATTTTATTTGAAGAACTTTAAAAGTGAACTACATTGTGTAAGAATGATATCGAAAGTGAATTAAAAAAAATTAAAAAAGCAGTTACAGTATTTCAAGAATTGAAAAAAATCTTTACTATAAAAACTTAAAATTAGTGGAAATTGTAATCTGTTGGGGTCTTATCTTTGGCTTGTTTCGAAGAGGTTTTTTCTCTTGGGATATTTTTTTCATAAGTTACTCTGCCTGTAGTTTGTACCATTTACATAAAAACTTAGTAGATATATTGATTATTTGAAGTAAAAGAAGGATAGAGAAAGATTGATATAGTAATGAAAAGGAAATTTACCTTCTTACCTTGAATAATGATTTAAACTTAACTTTTTGAATTTGAACACGTGAACAGGTTGAGTTCAATTTTGAAAGCGAAAAACTTGGTAATGTTCCAGTGGTGAACTTTTGACAATTAAAGGCAAAAACAGTGAAGTAAAACATCCACTAAAACATTGTGCTACATAAATATAAATATTAAATGAATGAATAAAATAGAAGAAATATATGTGGAAGCATATAAGAGTTTTTATATAACCTTACAGTAGAAAAACACGCATTCATACATAAATTTTCATGTTAAAAGTATATGTACTTTTATGTAAACGATAGCCTAGTCCTTTGTTGACATTATTACCTAAAAGATTTTGTGAAGCTGCGTCAAACATTTGAAAGGCATTAATTTAGAGCTAAAAGGATGATTTGTGGTTTTCAAAATAAGAGATGGGAAATGAGTTTGAAGGAACTGGGCATGCTATTCGTGGGAAGAAGATTTATTAGAAGGGATATGTTTCAAGTTTATAAACTTTTCTCATTTCTCAACTCTGCTGAGCAGTAAGCTCTTCATACTAGACTACAATAGGAGATGTGGTTAATTATTTTTGATAGTGTTATCTTTGTGCTTAAATACCATGTTTTGGAGGCTGAGATGAGACAGTCCTTGATGGGCCCAGGTGGCTTCTTACTGTCTCTGATTTTCTTATGTTCTTACTAGAGGTTATAAAAGGAAAATAAAGCTGAAATATTTAGTCTGGATTTGTGAAAGTATTTCTTCAGAAATCAAGTAATTATAATTCATTTTTAAAATAATTTTATTAAGAATGTAATTTCTAGTCATTCGAGATCACTTTCAACTTTTATAAAAATGGATTGAACAGATTTATGAATTATTTTAGTAATTATATAATAAATATGCTTTGTTGTTTGTTCTCTTAATTTTCTCTTTATTTTAATGTTGTATAAAATAGATGGGTAGGTAAAAGTTACCAATATTTGATCCTTGCCTTTACAACCCATTTTGCTTTCCCACCCTTCTGTTGATAAATATAGAATTTGGATGAATTTTTTCTTTTAAACATAGTTGTTGTGTTATGAGTCTCGTGTAAAATTTGATATTGTAAGGGATTACTTCCTTAGGGCGTTTAGGTTATGTAGTCTTTAATGTTTGTAGGAAGAAATTTTGGACTTTAAATCTGTTTTAAAGATATTTTG
>JABUQX010000579.1:22500-25000 GCA_015478945.1 Trachelipus rathkii | reverse complement strand
AGTTTTGAAATTGGTTCAAAAATTATTAAAAATATTCAGGTTCAAAATCAGTGGGATGCAAGGCATATGAAGGTAAAATACAGTGTAAATTATTTTGTGCTCTTTGTACTTTATTTTATTTTATATAATTTTAAGTAATAGTTAATGGTTGATTATTTTATTTATTGAGGTATATATATTCATTATTTTATTTATAATTATTTTTTTTTATAGCTTGTTTATGTATCTGCATTGGAATTGGCAGAAGAAGTCGGACCGATAGTAAAAGTTTTACAAGAGTACTTCACTAGCAAATCTTACTCAAAGTACAAAGATTTTTTATTCTTTTTTTCCTTGTTTTTGGATCGAATGCTTCCAGGGCTTGATAATATCATCTTGATGGATATTGATATTGTTGTAAGTTAACATTATTTATGGATCCTCTATAGTGATTGTTTGAATATCCAGGCCTAGCTATTTTTAGTACAAAGATGAGCATTACTCACTGAGGTTTTTAATGAAGTCCTCCTTCTGAGGTTTTTCTGAAGTTGATCTTTATGATGTATTTATTTAGATTATGTTTTCTCTTGTAGAAGAGTTTAACTATTAGTTTTTCAGAATGTATGGACATGCAAGTAACATAAAGTCCTAATAAGCATTACTGAAACATGTTCCCAACTATGAGAAAACATGTAACACACAAAGCATGCAAGGAGCCCACATACCCATGTATTTCACTTAGGCCTAGTTAGGATTCTCACAATTATAAATAAGTTTTAAACACACACAACTCTTATTACACAAGATGTTTTCCCCCCACTTTTTCTCAGTAATTAAATAAACCCTTATCTTCCAGTTATTGAACTAAGAAGGATTATAAATAGTTGGTTCCTGAATCATTACAAGTATATTAAATATAAATTAAGGAGCTCGTGATACCTTTCCCTGAAAGAGATTAGATATAAATATAACTAGTATTTATTTTACGTACGGTACTACAGTTTCCCTAATTCTTAAATTTCTTCGTCCTAGCAAATATTTGTTTCTTCATCCTAATGATAAATAACATTTGCTTAAACGTCACCTTAATTATTAATTCTTTACATGTTGCTCTCCACAGCAACACTACACTCTCGTCCTCTCCATTACAGTTCTCCTATAAAGAGACAATATATACATACATCCCTTATTCTATATAGTATTAGCGTTCCCACTGCCTCTAGTTACAAATACTCAATTAGCATACTTAATTATCGAGCAACCTCAGTTGATTGAAATTTAAGAGATTGTTTTATGCATTAGTATAAGTATTTTATTCTCAATTTTATTAGTCTTATCAATTGAGCATTAAAATTTTCAAAGTTCATTCATATAAACCTAATAACTTTTTTATTTTCTTAGGTAAAAGGTGATATTGCTGAACTATATTCTCATTTTTCGCGGTTCAATAACTCTCAAGTAATAGGTCTAAGTCATGAATTATCGCCAGTTTATCGCCATATTCTGTCTGCTTACAGAAGTAAACACCCAGGTACCAAACATGGTTCTACAGTGTCTTCAGGTGGATTTCCAGGATTTAATAGTGGAGTTCTTCTTATTAATATACCAAAATTGAGAAAATCTAACATCATAAGTAAAGTTACTCTTTTATATATATATATATATATATATATATTTCTCTAATATATATATTATATATATATATATATATATAATATATAGTGATTCATATATATATATATATAATATATATTATATATATATATATAATATATATATATATATATATATATATATATATATATATATATATATATATATATATATATTTCTTGATCTTCCCCATTTAACACCGGATTGGGGGTGGGGTGTACAACATACACTGGAAACAGAATAGTTAAGTAGAAGAATATGACATAAGTCAAAAGGAAAGTTCTCCCCCCCCCTCTTCCCTCCCATCATACCCTTAATTGCAAGCATGCTACAGCCAAAAATCAGCCCTAGGGATTCAGGATACCTCGAAGACCCCCCCCCCCCCCCCACCCCTAGTATCTCATCAATGTCAGGGTTCATTCAGTGGGCCAGACCCCACATCCATACCACGCCTTTCACTGCTATTATGCACCCTTCTTCTCCCTTCGTTTAAATTTACGTTTCTTTCCTTTCAGACATTTCTTTACTGACTCAGTCCACTTTTTCTTAGGTTTAGGTCTTCCAGCCGGTCGATTCCCAACACACTCACCTCTATACATCTGTTTAACTAACCAACTATCATCCATCTTTTCCATATGACCAACCCATCTTAAACACTTCATTTAGTCTCATTCACTCCTTTCTTCACACTATACTACTCCATATCACGCTCCTTCATCATTTTCTCAATTCTTTTCACACCTAACACACTCCTAAGATTATTCGTCTGTGAACAGACTGGACCTTTGATTTATAACTCTTATTCCACACCATAGTTTGCTGCTATACATTAACACTAGTAACAGCATACCCTCATGCAGAGTCCTTG
>JABUQX010000579.1:0-17500 GCA_015478945.1 Trachelipus rathkii | reverse complement strand
TATTCAGGTGTAGCTGTTTCAGGAGTATTTATTTTATGAAATTAAAAAAGAGGAATAAAGTTCTAAAGAAAGGCAAACCTCACCATCAGTTGGTCTCCCAACCCGACTCCTGCAAGGCCATTTCTGAACCCATGACCAATAGGGGCTTCGACACCCTTGTCGATGAGCTGGTTGGCGCTTTTGTCAGCCAACCTTTAGCCCTACACAGCGATTCCATCGCTGGGGCTCCCTCTTCTCGACCCGGAAAGGCTGTAACGGCCTCTCCTCATCAACATTCGACTCGAATTACGCACCAAATATCCCAGGAGTCCTCGCACCATCTGGGTCCTCCTCCTGGACGACTTCAACATAACACGCACGCTACTACGATCGCGCTCTTGGATCCCTCTCCGGGGGTTCCGGGTTTTGCATCTTATACTCTGTTTTTATTAAGTTCCGCTACATCCCAACCACTGACGGCTAGCAGGAACTTTGTCCTCAGCGACGCTTTGTTGGCAGCTCTCCATACTCATGAGATCCAGACGACACTAATGAGGAATGGTTCCCTTCTGGTCCGTGCCGTCTCCAGTACGCAGGGCCAATTGCTGTATTCTCTCCCATTTGGGGGATATCTCTGTCATCTCCAAACCTGACGATGTCCGTAATACGTCGAAAGGTACCATATACGCTCCGGAGTTCCGTTCGGATACAACGGACGATATCCTTGCTCATCTCCAACGCCGAAATATGCCTATCACAAATGTCTATCTGTTCCCCTTGTGGGAAAATCCATCATTCCCAAACAGTGGTGGTCCCTGTACACATCCTCAAAAAAAAAATATATCATTATTATTATTCTCCAAAACGGGAGGCGGAGTGGGTGCATCGGGTCTTCCCAGATCTCTCCATTTCCTACACCCTGCCTACCTACCTATACGTCCATATTCTCAGCTGATCTGATAGCGCTGGTTTTGGCTGTGGGCAGTATTAGCATCCTACAACCCGGACGTCGTTATACAATCTTCTCGGACTCTAGAGGCGCTCTCTTGGCTCTGCTCGACCAGTCAACAAGAAATCCTTTGGTTTCATCTGTCCAAAAGTTCATCGGTTCTGTTCAATTGAATGGAAGGGGCATTGAGTTTTGTTGGGTTCCTTCCCATGTGGGTGTTCTTGGGAACGAGAGAGCTGATGCAGAAGCCAACCATGCTGCCACCGGCAGGGTAACTAGCAGACAGTTCCTTCCACTGAACATACTACTGGGACACCTCCCTGCAACTGATTTTTACGCGTGTGTTCGTCAGGGTTACCTCTCCTGCTGGGAGACTTGTATGGCGGAGGATTCTCGTGACGCCAAGCTGCGGAATGTTAAACCTAGTTTAGGTTACTGGCCGTCCTCTTGTAAACGGAGTCGCCGCCAGGTGGTGGTTCTCGCCCGCTTACGATTTGGACACATCAATCTCACGCATGGTTTTCACATGGTGAGAGAGAACCCCCATGTTCGTTTTGTTCTTCGTGTGGTTCTCTTACTATCGCCCATATATTTGTGGGTTGCGACGCTATCTCAGCCATCCGACTCAAGTTCTTCCCTGACATACTTACCATTACTTTTGAGAATAGCCTTGCTCATACTTTATATGACTAGCCCCATTTTTGAGGTGACAAAATTTTTGCGTTCCTCCATGAGCTGAACATCTTTTATTGAATATAAACCTCTTGATCCCGTTATTTTTTCCTCGTTCTGTGTAGGGACTTCCCCTGCTGTTAGTTTTACTGACACGGTATAGCCGCTATTTTTGTTTGCAGTGCAAAAAAAAAATTATTATTATTATTATTGTCTTCCATAATATAATATAATATAATATAATATAATATAATATAATATTACATAATATAATGTAATATAGATGAAGAATTAGAGAAGCCATATTAGGATTATGGTAATGCCTACATAACACTTAAGAAGTAAAATTTATTATTTTGACTATATATATATATATATATATATATTATATATATATATATAATATATATATCGTATATTTATGTATAATAATAAATATATATTTTATATATATATAAATATATTATAATATATATATATATATATATATTATATATATATATATATATATATTAAATTCTAATTTATTTTGATTAAAAATCGATTGTAATATCATTTTTAACATTTTTATTAAAATATGTTTACGTAAATTTATATATATTAATTTTTTTATTCTATTCCTATGGGAGGGTATTCAAATTGCTAAAAGCTTCTGACTCTTTAGGTCGAGATTTGTTAAAAATTAATTGTAAAAAAGTCTTCAATTTAGTCTGGACTCTAGTAATTCATGCACAGTTGAGATTTAAATAATATAAGTTTATTATTAAAGTAAAGCGGATACACTTTATTAATATATATATATATATATATATATATATTTATAAATATATAATATAATAAATATAAAACAAATATCATACCATATAATACATAACTAATAAACTATACAAAAACATATAAAAATATACATATACTATAATATATATAATAAAACAATACTAAATAATATATAATATATATATATACACTTGGTAGACTCCCGCCACCCTCCTTACTACGAGAAGCGGTCTATCCGGAGATACTTTGACACCACGGCAGTCCGAGCCTAAGATACCTGCCAGAACAGATATTGATTATGTTGATGTTCGTATAAGGGGTAGTAAGAAGGCAAGTTAAGATATGATCTGAGTAGAGAAGTGTCAATAGGGAATGGACTTCTTTAACATTGGGGAGATGAGAGCTATGTGGAATAGCTAGGTTATATTAATCAACTGAAGGTGAAATGGATATGTTGATGTGCCCAGAACGAAGGATGGGCCAGCATCTAACACTGTTTGATAGTCCAAGGTTTTATTCTAAGTTGGAGATATTTCGGGTAGGGGGGGGGGGATGTTGTCTTGTACGAGAATTGAATGATATGTTTATGGTATATGCGGAGATTACGCTTCTGTGTTAATTGAGTGTGTAAATGTAGTGTATTTAATTGCAAGTTTCATTGGTGAGGATATATGGAATGTGGAATTGTGTAAATAGTATTATAGTATTAGATTGCAGTAATATATATTATATGTTAACTGTTATTTCTACTTTACTCTATTGAAGCGCAGGTGTTGTTATGTAATATGTTTTGGAGCGTTACAGGGTTGGTCTGCCTTGATTTAAAAAGTGTAATTTGACTGTGAATTAATAATTGGACAGGTCACTATCAAAAATCAAAGATTGAAAAACCTCTAAATAGAGCTACAAGCCTTTTTATTTGTAGTTCTCATTGTATTGCCACCAGCTGATGTGGACTGAGTGTGGAAGGGAGGGAGCTGTCATTATTCTGAGAGCTTGTTTTGAAAGACCTCCAGTTTTTTTGGAATGTTGGTTGTTGTTATTATATACCAGTGGAAGCTCAAGAAGTTGGATGTGCATGAGTGGAATTTCACACCAATCTAGGGGAGGAAGACTGTATAATGTCTAACTTATCTATTAAGGGAGGCCTCGTTCATGTTGGTCACATCACCCAAGTACTAAGTGTCCACCTGTAAGTGTATTTATCTAATATAGCATTTTACTATAATTTGGTGTGTGATGTCTCTAGATATATATAGGTAATATGTTTATGTATGTAGGGTTATTTAATAAGAATGTCATGGTGTGAGTCGAAAGATTAAGTTTCATAAGGATGACTCGTATTATAGATGTTTTATGATGTGAAGTGAGAGTAATATATATATGTTTTGTTGTGTTTGAAGTGTATGAGTAGTGAGAATAATCTAATAATATACCTAATGTATGATCTTACTTAATAATTTTGTTTAGTATGTGTAGAGTTAAAGTGATAGAGAATTTTTTGAGAAGAGTACTTCATTCTAGTGAATTGTTGACCTAAGACATTATTGCTTCTCGATATATTGGTATTTATATATTAGCTGTAGTTTCTGTGAGAGTCTTGCTGTTTATTATATAGGAACTTATAGCTGTATAAATTGTTTAGTGTATCATCGCATTGACTTATTTGTTATTTAAAGATGTTTAAAAGGTTAAAAAAATATACTCTAATTAATATATAGATTAGCTTCAGATCGCTTTAATAAATACAGTTTGAAATATGTTAATTAGTTTTCCTGTAGTTGCGAGAGGTGTTTGCGCCTTGTAATAATTAGTTGGGCGACCGATAAAAAATTTTAGCTATTATTTTCTATCGTTAATGTTTTAATTATTCTTTATATATTTAAATATTTGGATTAAGATATATATTATATTATACAGAGGTTGAAGACTACAATACTAGCTATTATAATATATTTGATCTATTAAAAATAACTTTACTTTTATGTATCTATTATGCCATCACTCAGATATAGAGTGATAGTACGTAAGAGTATAGTGGTAAAGTACTTTGAGTGTGTGAGATATCTATAGTGCAGCCATATGTATTTATGTGAGTTAGTCACTCTCAGGCTCAGTTGAGTGAGTAGTTTCCAAATCTACAGAAAGAAATATGAAATATTTTGTAGCGCCTTACCTATTACTCTTAGTGATATCTTGTCATAAATTAGAATTGATATCACACTCAAGTTGATAAATAATGTCATATATGCAGGTGTTAAATTAAAAAATCATGTATATTCTTTTTTCTAATATTAGTACTAATTTTTCCTATGAAACTCTTCATAACTGAAGATGAGGTGAGATTACACATAAAAAACACTCATAAACCATAACATTCTCCTGAAAATAAAAATGTTGAGTCAGATATTCGAGAATCAGTGCACAAGTGATGCATTTTTCAATACCTTTGAGCAGGCACTCAAACCATTTTCAAATTGCTAAATCCACATATCAAAAAATATTATAAAAAATAAATGACTGGATTCTTGCTGCTTAAGTTTATAAACGTCGTCAATGGTGAAAGCCACCAAAAAATAATTAAAAATAAAACTGGATATGCTGGAATAATAACGCATTATAATGTTTTTGTTCTAGTTTCGCTTTTTATAGCTTGTTTAATTTTAATTCCTATTTAAACGCGATTTCTTACAAATTTTAATTTTTATAATTCATATATATTCTGATGGATGCCAAGATATCTGCATCAAACATTATTGGCGAAAAGGATGCCATGCCATAGTATTTTTTCAAATGTTATTAATATCGATGAACCAGTGTGTGTTTCCTACAATAATTTTCGGTTTCGGGTGCCGACAATGCGGCATTTATTTGCAAGAATCTCTTGGAAAAACTATCCTATGCTATTGCAGTAGCAATGATTTAAGACTCCAACCCGACTAAGACAAGCTCTAAATAGATGACTCTTTATTCATGTGGAATTTTTTCCGGTTGATATTGACAGTAGGATGTTCTAACATTACAGCAGTTCTCACAACACTAGATTCATCGCATCCATTATAAAGATTTGTTATAGTCTCGCTACCAATCCAGTTTAAGTTTTTGTTGTAGACTATAAACAATCTCTGCAAAAAAAAATTTTTTTTTTTTTACAAAACTTTCACAGTAATATATTCAATTCTATTTAACCTTGTTTCATCACTTTGTATTGAAGATTATAAAAAATTAAGTACCTTAAAAAAAATAAAAATTACACCTACAAAAAAGGTAAAACTGATGCAAGTTGATTCATGTTTATTATGATCAACATTATTACAATGAATATGGGAAGTTGTCAGTGAAAAATCTGAGGATAGTGATAAACATTTGAAAAACAAATACAAATTTATTAACTTAATGAAAATCTAATAAAATTGTATATAAAAGTAGTTTCTCTAATTTTAAAAACAGGATACATGTTACTAACATAACCCTTCTCATTCTGTATCACATTTAATTTTAAAGCTACAATACAATGTACTGAACCAATCAGCTTTAAACAATATGTCTATATTTTGATTTAATAATAATAATAAAATAATTTTCTAACTGAAATTACAATTTTTAACTAGAACTATTGCATAAAAGTGCATAAACACAAGCGTTTCAAATGTAAAAACTAAGTAAGAACAGTACATTTACTCAATACACATCAGGTACTATCCTAATAGATTAATAATATTTCTTAGGCTTCACGCCTAATCCCCTTGTCTTATAAGACAATTCAAATTTAAAGCTATAAAAAGTAATATTTGAGGAAAAGAAAAAAAAAACTTTCACTTAGGATTTTGAGTCCAAGGAAGTTGCCTCCATATTAGGCGAAGAATTAAGTCATGCAATCCTTGTTTTTATTCAAAATTGATTAAAAAATACTTTAGAATACGAATTAATTAGTTTTATGGCGAAAAGGGGCCCCTATCTTATTTTAAAATTACTTTACAATGCCCAGCGAGTTTTGAAACTCCATCACAAACTATAACCAAGGGGACACTAAACTTTTATCGACAACTTGGTCGATAGCCTGAATGCCAGAGTGCATGGCACATCATTATAAGTCCTAACAGAGTTGAATACTAACATAGTTTTATTATTAAACTTAAACTGAACTAAGGGAAAATCTCCATAAATTGCAGCAGCAAACTTTAGTTTCCAACAATCACAAAATTATTTTTTTTAGATAATATTGATAAATCAAAAGCAAAACCAATTCCCACCCCCTCCTTTTAAAATTTAAAAAAATTTATAAATTAATTATAGGCAAAATTTTTTTAAAAATTTAAAAAAAAAAAAAAAAGAAAAAGCTCTACACCCTGCGTCTGCTCTTTATACACCCTCCCTTATAGAAGGCTTAGCACACGTTCAACGGACAGTCAATATCCTAGCAAAACTAACCTGAACTTTCAACAGAGGCGCTATTGAATACAGAAAGAGATTCAAATGGTTTCTAGTTGTTTTAAAAAAAACAAAACAAACTTGTAAACCTTGGCGATGCAAAAAACAAGCAAAAACTACATTAATATGAGCTGCTTCAATGATTAATTGTTTGTCTGTAATTACATTCACACACATTATCATATTTAGCAAATATAGTTAAGGCAAATAAAGATTAACAAGCATTAGAAAAACAAAAATTGATTATATATATTATATATATATATATATATATAATTATATTATATATATATATTTATATACACACAACATATTAATATATATAATATATATATATAATATATATATATAATATTATATACTTAATATATATATATATATATATATAATAGTATATACATATATATATATATATATATATATATATATATATACTTATATATACACTAAATAGTTGCATACCCGCAACGTAACAGTAGTAATAAATACAACCCTAAAATGTATTTTCAACATGCCGGGATTCGATCCTGGACCCTTGCAGATGGCGTGCATGTGTTTGACCACTACACCCACGACGAGCTAAAAGAAGAACTTGTCGATACCTCCTCTGGTGAATATACACCCACCAAGGAGTGTGAGCGGGAAGAGCCCGATGATCTCCCTTGGTGAGGTGTATATTCACCAGAGGAGGTATCGACAAGTTCTTTTAGCTCATCGGGGCGTAGTGTGGTCAAACACAGCACGCTCATCTGCTAGGGTCCAGAATCGAATCCCAGCATGTTGAAAATAAATTTTTAGTGTTGTATTTATTATTATGATACCTATATATTTTATATATATATATATTATATATATATAAATATATGATATTAGATATATTAATAATATATTATATATTATATCATATATATATATATAATCCATCGAGAAGAGAAATAAATATTTTGATATTTAAATATTGCTAAATGTTGCTAAAAAGTCTAAGTCTTACAACTTTAAAACGAATGATATATCTATATATATATATATATACTATTATATATAATATATATTATATATTTATTAATATATAAATAATATATAATATAATATATATATATATTATATATATATATATAATATCATATATATACTAATATATAATATGGTGAGCTGGAGACGGTTCGGATAACGAACGAGAGCGAAGCGGCAACTACCTCTGTATGACCAAAGCAGAGAACCGTTCTTAAAATTTTGGCAACCACCCCCCCCCAGCTATAATACTATTATATATATACTATATAATAATATATAATATAATTATATATATATATTATATATATTATTATATATTATTATATATTAGATAAGCCTCCATTTCCGATACTCTTCTTTTGGAAGGTGAAAGAGGATTATTTTTAGGCACATCAGGTAACTGTTGAGTAACTGCAAATAAATAAATAAAATAAAAAAATTATTATAACGGTTAGTGATAAATTATCTACTAAAATTAAATCTTAATCAACAAAATGAAATTTAATCCTTGAAATTAAATTAGAAACACACTCTCACTCTCTTTCTCACTTATTTATAAATATACCAATCTTATATTTAAATACGTTAATGTTTATTAAATACAATGTATTTAAATAAAATGTTAACTCTTGTTTAAATACAATTTTCACCAAATGTAGTAAAATTAGTTTGTTTATGGTTATTATTTGTGTGTGAGTTTGCGACTGTCGGTGTGTGTGTTGTGATTACTTGGATGGAAAGCTCGAGCGGTCGTAGAGGTGGAAGTGGGCGTAGAAGTGTTTTCTATTAACTTTGCTAATGCCTGTCTCCTACTTGTTAATTTCGAATCTGTTAAACATGACTTCTCTAACTTTCATCTTAACACTTCAGTATATCCGAGACTCAGCTATCCAAGGATTCCTTCTTTACTCACCCTAATATTTCTAACTCCAAAATTTCACAATTTTCGTCTAAAAGGTTAAGTTTGTGTTTATAAAAACTTGACTTCGGAGCCGAAAGGATTTGAGTTGAGCCGGGTTAATTTTTTTACTATAAAATAAAAGGATTCAAATCGGAAACCTTAGCAAGAGACGGAATCAGAGTCAGAGCAGGATAATTTAAAATGATGGAATCGGAGGTGAAGCTTGTAATAACTGCTTCGCAGCCCTGATATTATTAACACTCCTGTAATACATCTAAATAGCCTTGAATCTTCATAACCTCCATGTTCTATATCTTAAAATCAGTCTTCATGCTATTATCATTATTTTGCGTTTCTGCTACTGCTCCCCTAATGGAATTTTTTTTTTTTTACTATTTATCACGAGACTGTTGCATCTTATAGTCCAGATGCTGAGGTCCTCTATTTAAGAATTTCAAAGTACACCACACTGAGTGGTTGGAGTCCTCTCATGCTGATACAGGTGGGGAGGAGGTCAAATCATTCAGCATTCTCTAAGATCTGGAACAGTTGATTACAGAACCTACACAAATTCGGGATTGCCCTAGAAAATTCTTAAACATGATTTGCTACTACTACTACTACTACTCAATATAAATAAACCATTTTCCCTCCTATTGGTAACTGGTAACTGATCACAATCTTGCAACTCTTAATTATAATTTTCTCTAACATCTTCACCCAGCTCTACGCGTATTTTCTGTCAAAGTTAATAGAGCAAGTTGGGGCGCATTGCATCGCTTTTACGCTATCATTGCAATAAATCCCGCCTTGACATTGTGCATGCTTCATTCTTTCGAAAATGAGGGTTTGTAACCGCGTTTGAATAAGATTTACACCTTCTTGTATTTAATCTTTTCTTTCCAAAATCCATGGTTCGATAATACCTGTAATCGTGACATTCAAGAAACAACGTGTATCGGGACTGGAAAAGCTCTCGTTCTCTCCTATCACTTTTGCTAATTGTCATTCAATACATGGATATTATTCTTCAACAGACTAAGCGTCCTTTCACTAAAAGGAAATGCGTGACCCCTTTAGTTCTCCTACTGACAAATTTTTTTTTGATCTTTTGCCCAAAATATCTCAAACAACTTCTGTAAATATGTTTTTACTCCTTTTATTTGCTCTGATGGATCTGTAGGCTAATACTCCTGATGAAAAGACTAATCTCTTCTGGTTCTAGATTTCATCTAATTCCACCCAGGACAACTCAAGCATTACTCCTCCTGTAAGTGTTCTCAAGCTATAATACAACGTTACCATCTTCGGTACTGGTAGAGCGATTCTCATTCGCGGGAATCTCTTTGACTCCGAAAGATGCATTCATTCAGTCAAAACATTTGAAATAATGGTTTTGCTCCACAGAAACCATAAACTTACGCTTAGTTTACGTTAATTAAAATGTATTTAATTAAATATAATTGGTTTACTTAATATTTGAATATATTCATAAAATGTATATAGTATTTAAATGCATTTCCTCATATATTTAATGTTTAGTATTAAATACATTCAAAGTATTTATCTTTAAGTGTAACTATGCTATGTAGAGAAAGTTTAAATATATGATGTGAGTGAGTGAGTGATTGATTCAACCTTCATCACTTCAATTGACAACTATATAATTTGTAGAATTCTTCCCTACTTTGTTTTCCCGGTAAAGTTAATCTCTCACTTTATGGGACACATCAGTGTTTACCTAAGGACCTTTCATAGGGATTAAATGTCGTTTGGTATTGTTTACCTTCATAAGAATTTTTTCTTTAATTTTTTGTTCCCTCATAAAGAACAATGATAAACTAAGATCAATCAATCAGTATGCAGATTTCCAAAATACGATTACAATATTTATACAAAAATAATCCATAACTAGCATACCTTTGTCAACAGGAGAATAATTAGTTGTATTGTAATGGGGATCTATCTCCAATTCTCTTAATTCACGCTCTAGATCGGCATCAACCACATTATCGTAAGGAGAAACACCCGAAGCCAAAACGTCAGATATATCGTTGCATTCTTCAAGGAGTTCTTGAAGTGTGTCCATTGTTGCGGATGCCTTTTCAGTACCTCCAGCAGATGTTATAGACATTCTTAATGCAGTCATTCCGGTTTGGAAAGAATTTAAAACATCTCTGAAATGTAAGAAAAAAAATCGGCAAAAATTGACAGGTAAATAAAAAATATTTCCATGTATATTTACAATAAGATTTAAACTTTAACTCCAGACATTAGAATATTTCCAATCTTATTACATAATCAAACAATTTGAATTTTTGTACATTACAGTACAGGGTTCACACTGAAATTTTGAATTTGATTTCCCTGATTTTCCCTGACCAGCGTGTTCGTTATTTTTGGTGTATAAAATATCTATTAATTATTATTGCAGCCTATTTACTCAGTTCATTCATTAAATTATTGAAAATTTACTTTAGAAATTGTTAATCATCATGAGAATTTATAAAATATTTTTTGCTGAAGCATCACATCGCTTTTTTCTTCCATAGCCGTCCAAAGCACTCCCTTTTTATTATTCCATTAATTATTATTTTATACAAAGAGAATAAATAAAATCTACATTCAATAGCCTAGGTGAATAGTATCCACTGTAATCACAAAAGCTCTAAATGGAGAATTTTAAGATAACTTTTTACTTCTCAAGCATTTGAAATTTTTGATTTTATAGCGTCTTCTTCTGTTAAAGCCTTCAGTTTTTAACATCCTTTCTCGCTCTTCAAGAGTCGCCATCGTATGGAAATTTTTTTTCAACCTTTTTATCTCTTCTTTTTACTTTCTGTCTGACTCTTGAATGTTCTTCATATCTTCCTATCGGACAGCTCTTACATTCTCAATATTTTTGAGTGATTAGGAACTTTATGAATACTTTCATGAGATTTTACAGCATTGTGCACTGTTCTTTGAGGAATCAGACTATGTTGTTGCAAGAGGAAGCTAAAATTGCAATTATTTAAGAAACTCTGCAAGAGAGTCGCATTTCCATGCGAGAATATCAGTCCTAATTTAATAAGTTGCCACAATTCCGCATAACATTGACTTCTCAGGTGTATAGAAGAAAAAAAAATCATCAAATTCTCTCTCTCTCTCACATTCACAACATTCAAAAATATTTTGATTTAATTCAAGGGTGAATATGAGCTTCAGCTGCAAAGTAGAAGTTAGTGCTATTTTCTTTCTCAGCACGAAGTAAAAAAGTGAATTCAGGTTATTGGTTGCTACAATGACCGTCTAGCATATAAAATCAAAATCGTTTGTTCCCCTTGTTACTAGGCTGAATGAAAAAACATCTATACTAGGAAAAATACAATGCATGAGAGCTATTGGACAGGCATCTGTACTTCAGAATAATTCTTCTAACTACAAATTCTGTCATTTTTGACTTTGCACAGTATCTGGAATTCAAGTTTGTCACTAAGATAAAATTAATTGCAAAAAGCTTAGTGCCTGTCTGTAGCAGCATTTTACTGAATTAAGAAATCTTTCAAAATTTTAAGTACGAGAATTGTAAATCTTGAACAGAAAGAATCAAGGTTCAGTTTGACGTCCAACCATGGTCGTTAAAGTTAAGCTATTTTTTGCTTGAAGTCATTTTAATAAATGTAAAATAATAAATACCTTAACTGCACAAAAATAAAAATCACTTCGTCAAGCCCTCAAAAAAAAAAAAACACGCTCAATACATTATAACCCTAAAAGAAAAAAATAATAAACAGATTAAGTCATAAGTCATACGGTTAAAACACATCCAATATACCAATCACCTTCAAATCGGAAGGATGAACTTGGAACAACCTCTACGAAAAGAATAGGAAGAGTGTCACGTGTTAGTTAAACTAAAATAGAAAGAGCGAAAGATAAAAGAGATTTATGGAATGTCATTCTCGCCCATCCTTCATTCACTTATCACAAACAATCGCTCATGCGCACATTATCGTAAGAAAAAAAATATATAAAAAATATGTAACTTGGTCAATGGATCATTTTTCATTTTGAAATTTTAAAATTTCCCTGACTTTTTTGGAATTTCCCTGACTTTCAGCATATTTTAAAACGTTTCCCTGATTTTCCCTGACCAATTTTTTTTCCGACTTTGCCAGAAATGTGAACCCTGGCATTAGTTACTCTTATTTAACTTACAAATTTAGTTTGGATCCTGAATCTGGGTAAACAGCTTGAAAACATTTTCTAAGGAACCTATATATTTTTTGCTGAAGCAATCACAGCGCCTTATTTTTTCTTCGTAGATAAGACATGGCCTTAAAGTCATTATTACATTATTATTATTAAACGGAGATAAAATAATACAATATAATAAAAATAGATTTTATATATATATAAAAAATAAAAATAATAATATAATAATAACTAAATAATAAATAATAATAATATAATATAATAATAATAATAATAATAATATGTATGTTGTTACCTGTGTTATTGTATAGTAGTGAGACTATGGTCTGGAATAAGAAGTATAGATCTAAAACTCCAATGTGTTTCAGATGGACAATCTTAGGGGGCGTGCTAGGTGGTGAAAGAATTGATAAAATAGAGGAGCTGAACGTATTAGAGGAGTTGTGTGGTTGAAGAGAGGGGTAAATGAAAGACGATAAATGAAAAGTATGTTGACGGATGGTGATTTGCGTTCATGTGAAAGGATGATGATAAGTCGCGTTAGTTAAAGTGGATGTAATAGTGGAGAGTAAGTGTTGGGAAACCGACCTCGGCTAGGGGAGAGACCGTAGAAAAAGTGGATTGGAGTCAGTAAACGAATGTCTGAAGGAGAGAGTGTGAGTTTGGCAAAGGCGAAAATAAAGGTGCATAATAGGAGAGAATGGGCGGGGTTTTGTGAGGGGGTATGGTTGTGGCCCACCTGGGCCAAGGGATTAAACTTATAACATGACGATGTCTACATAGAGGGTCCGTCCTCCCGTGAAGCTCTAGGTGGATCTTCTGAGCGCCGACGAGTTCTTACTAATTAATGACAGAGGGCGGTAAAGCTGGGCTTCCTTTTCGACTTTTTGTCATATTCTTCTACTGCTTTCTCTTTTCCATGCATTACGCACCTTACATACAATTCAACCATAGTGAGATGAATAATAATAATAATAATAATAATAATAATAATAATAATAATAATAATAATAATAATAATAATAATAATAATAATAATAATAATATATTTTTTTTAGTTCCTGTACAGGTGCAGGCACTGCTCACTGTAAAGCGGCTATACTAGTATGAAACCAACACTGTGGTCTGCACCTTAGACATAACGAAGTGTAATGTCAATATAAACTTGTAACTTCTTATTGAGTAAATTCAGTTCCCATAAGAACGCAAAAATTACGTCACAACGAAAGTTCGAAAGATTAAATGGCTGTTTATAACAAGCTGCAGCAGTTGCGAGAAAGATTTTTTTTCATTGCTAGAAGAGAAACATTGGAAACAACCATTATCTTTGCCTTAATTAGACATTTGAAAAAGATCTGAGGTGTACAGGCTCCAAGATGATCCCCCTAAAATCTGCTACTTGATATTAAGTTGAATGTATTTCAAAATGGAGTGGGTAATGCAAGTTTTAAACATGGTAAAAGGAATGGATAGGTGACGAACTGACCAATAGCCTAATGACAATCAAAAGAATCGAAACAGAATCAAACTGGAGGAATACCTTGTTTATAGATTAAAGAACAAGGAGTGGTAGTCTACAACAGCTGCTATAGAACTACTACAAAAGGAAATTAGAAAGTTGTAGAGACCAGGATAGAAACACGAGAGAAGTTTTAGTTTTTGAGAATCAACGCGAAGTTCTGCCGAAAGCTATCGATAGGCTCAACTCAATAGCCAAAAACATGGAAGTGCTCAAGAGAAGAGGATCAAGAGTAAGAGAAAAGGGTAAGAGAAAAGGGTAAGAGAAAAGGGAAAGAACATCCCTGGCTAACTTTCCTTGCGGAAGCCGTGCCGGCAATCAATCAAAGATAAGAATCAGAATTATTAAGGTATCTCGTCAATGTGGGGTTCATCCCCTGGGCAAAAGCCCACAATCATACCCACTCACAAAAACCCGCCATTCACTAAAGTTTATAAAAAATCTTTTGTAGCCTATTGAAAATCTGCTACAATTTGTATAAAAATAGGTATTATATCTGCGTAGAAGAAATTGTTGATTAAAGGATGGTATATATAATATTTATAATATATAATATATATATATATAATATATTATAATAATAGTAAAATATATAATATAATATACTATATATATATACTATAATATATATAGTATGAATATATACTATATATAATTATACTATATAATATAATAGCTAATATATATAATAATAGTATATATATATATATACATATATATAAAATATTATATATATACTAATATCATATATATAGTAATATTACTATAGTATATATATGTATAATATATAACTATATATATATATATATTATAGCGATGATCACTATATATATAGTATATATATATATTATAGTATATATATATATACTATATGATATATAATATATATAATACCTGATATAAATATATATACTATACTATATAATATAGTATATATATAATATAATATATAACTATATATAATATTATACTATATAGTATATATATATAATATATATAATATATATGATAATATATAATATATACGTACTATATATATATAACTCTTAAATGTATATTAAAAAATTTATTGTATTTAAAATTGGTAAATTTTCCAGGTATGAAAATTGTGTATAAAATCGTGGAAACGAGGGTCGATGAATAACATTAAGTAAATTCAAAGTAGGCGAAACCTTTTCAGATATCAAATAAGAAGAACAAGACCACACCCTGTAGTTACTACCCTGAATGTTCCACTTCTGCCATTAACACCCACAACCACAGTAGGCTCCAGGAGTTCCAGTTCCTTCCAGTATTAAAATACCTAGCTACAAGACAATATAGAATATAGAACGTGGATGACAACTACACTTCATGACATATCAGCCTACGTCTAAAAACACTTCGCCAAGACCACTCACTCAAAGAAAATTAAATGACTTGACTGAGATCTTGGTCTTACTAAAGAGAACGCACAACTTCTGCATCTCGTCTTGAGTAGATAACAACCTCCGCTCCAAGAACCTACATGTACTTTTGGTTTCAAAATAGAGACGAAAACGAGTTTCGAAAAAAAAAAAGTTTTTCTTCAAAGTTACTCTATGCAGCCTAAAATTTGTGTAGTACCAAATGATGTTAAAGGTTACAATGCAGGCACTTGGCTTTCCTTACCAACCAAGAAATGGAGGCTCTTCATTGATTCTCCTAGCAGAAGCTTGAAGGCAGTACTCTTACATATTGCAATAACAGAAATGGCCATATCCGTACTATTGCCCATTCAGTTCAGTTAACCGAAAGCTACAAAAATATGGAAGTATTGATTAATACAAGCAAGTACTCTAACCACAACTAGTTAATATGTGGTGATCTCAGGGTAAGATATATTTCCCAGTTTCTTCTTGTCATTATATAAATCTTCATTTTTAAAAATTACCTATGAAAAAATATTTAAAGTTCTTAGAAGAACCATGTACAATCAATATGCCAAAGCATTAAAGACAGTATTTCATTTTAATTTACTACAATTAATGTATTTAAGAATTAATCTTTTCTTTCAGGTTGTGTGCCTTCTTCTTGGGAGGCAAGGAGGCTACACAAAATATCCATGCTTCATGTGTCTATGGGACAAATTCGTCTAAAAATCATATCACTATAAACAAAAATTATACTACAGCTCGAAAGACATTCCAAATTGGCTGCCAACAACGTGATAGAACTGAACCTCTAAGTTCCCTTCCAAAAAGGTTTACCTGCCATCGTCTCATATTAAAGCTTGGCCTTTAATGAAGAACTTTGTCAAAGCCCCTTAATAAAGAAGGCCAAGCTTTTAAGTATCTACTGCCAAAATTCCCCAAACATCAGTGATGCAAAGCTCATGCAGGCATATTTGTTGGTCCCCAAATTAGAACTCTGTTTAAAGGACAAGCATTTTTACACCAATATGGAAGCAAGTGAACAAGATGCATGGCGATCGATTAGTAAAGTAATTGACGGTTTTCTGGGAAATAAAAGAAGCTCAGAATATATCTCATATGAAAATGAGCTTATGAAAAGCTTAGAAAAAATGGGAGCTCGCATGTCGATAAAAATGCATTATCTCCATTCACATCTTGACTATTTCCCGCAAACTGTGGAGATTACAGCGAGGAACAAGGTGAAAGATTTCCCCAAGACATAAAGACGATGGAAAGAAGATATCAAGGACGCTGAGACATCAACATGTTAGCTGACTATTGCTGGTGTCTAAAACGCGACGAACCAACATCTCTTCACAAACGGAAATAATCAAGGACTTCGTTTCTTGAAAATAGTTTCTTGCACGTCTTGGGATGTTTATAAACGTAAAGTTTAAAATTAATTAAAGGAAAGTCGAATGTAGTGATTTATTTAATTTTTTTCCCTAAGTTTAAACATGCATATAATAGTCACTTTTCTCTTTGATATAATAATGAATTTGTCTCCCACTTTCCAGTAGAGATTGCAGCGTGCTATCTCAAAAAACCAGACCATGATGAGCAAAATGAATGTCATATTCAATTTGAGCGAGTCCGAATTTCGTTAGGGGAATCACTTCAGAAAAAAA
>JABUQX010000578.1:27500-37500 GCA_015478945.1 Trachelipus rathkii | reverse complement strand
GAATAAATGTTGAGGAGATGAGGAGAGAGGTGATGGATGTATTTAGAAAGGGCAAATTTGATTTGCTCGCTGTGACTGAAACAAAGATGAAAGGAAACGGTGAAAATGAGTGGTGTGGTGTGAAATGTGTTTGTGTTGGTGTGGAAAGGAGAGAGGGAAAGAAGGACTTGCAATTCTTGCTAGTGAATTGTGGTAGAGAGAGCTATGGTAGATTCTTGTGTGTGTGAGTACTAGAGTCTAAAGGTTAAATTTAAGTTTGAAAAGGTCAAAATTTGTGTGGTTGCGACATATGATCCATCTGAGGGTAATGTTGAAAAGAGTACGATTTTCTGGGAATAATCTGAATGATGTTTTGGATGGGGGAAATAGGAGATTCAGTTCATTTGCCACATATCTGCCCATTCAAGGATTTTTTTTTTTTTTTTTTACAGTTGTCACCACCACTCACGGGCAGAGCCCTATTCAAGGAGGGAGGCTTTAAAGTGAGGAGATTAAATTCAGCAGGAAATATAGAAGATGGAAGAGGAATTTCACAAAACAGACGGTTGGTGGGAAAGAAAAAATCCACAGCCAAACTAGCCTGGAGTTACCAATGTCAACACAATACTCGTGCGCAGATACAGCACCTATTGTGCTACGAAGGCGTCGTAAAGGTGGTGGTACGCGAGTGATAAGTTCCCTCGAGCACTTGCCGCTGCGGTACCTATAGGATAGAGATAAAGCACCAACATCGCCTCGCAAAGATAGAGGGTCAAGTGAACTGGAAAGCTCAGAGAAGTTTATGAGCCTTTTTGCCGCTGACTCGACCCTATGAGACCTTTGTATAGCGGAGCAACTGAGAAAAGGAGGAAAAGTCTCAGTCTTAAACAGAACTTCCATTTCTTTGAGGCCGCCCTAGCAATCGTTGTGATTGTGAGGTTTCCAAGACATTTTTTTGTTCATAGGTTAAGGCCAAGGATGTTTATATTGTCGACAGGAGAGGACGACAGAACCGTCGAAAGCAGGAAGAGACAGGAAAGTTAGAGTATCTTTGGAGAAGGAGATTTGCTAAAAGTTGAGTTTTTAAAAATTAATTTCACCAAAAGTTATTCTATTCCATCAGCGAGAATAAAATCGAAAGATTAAGACGAAGAGGCAATTTCCAGAAGTAAAGTGGAGTTAGATTGAATGAGTTAAAAGAATGAGGGTCGATGGTCATCGGAATACGACGTGGATAGAGGTTAGAGGTTGCAGGTGAGAAGTCATAATGAAAAGTAGCGAGATAAAAACAGAAACCCTGAGGAACACCACTATTGACAGAAAAGAAGAAGTCGCCCATCAACAACAGCCGATATTGAGCGATTTGAAAGAAAGCTAGATATAAGTAAGCAAAGAGAAGGAGGAAACCCAAAGGAGGGGAGCTTGGAGAGCAGTGATGCGTGCCATACTCGGTCAAATGCTTTGGATATGTCAAGCGCCACCACGCAAGTCTCCCCGTAGTTCCTAAGAGCGAAAAACCATAAATCGGTTAGATAGGAATGTATATCGCCAGTAGACTTCGTGCAACGAGAGCCGTACTGGCGATCGGAGTGAGTTTCCAGATGATTTAAGAAGTGAGTTGAGAAGGGTTTCAAAGATCTTAGATAGAATACAAGTGAGAGCTACAGGGCGATAGTTAGAAGGATCAGAGCGGCTTCCTTTTTTCGGAATAGGTTGAACATGTGAGAGCTTCCAACACTGAGGGAGGGAAAGTGCTAGTATTGAGACATAGAGAATATAGTTGAGCGAGGGGCCGAAGAGATTAGCCTTTTCAGTTGGAGAATTAGCAACAGAATCATCAGATCGAATAAGAGGAGGAAAGGCAGATTTACAGAAGTTGCTAGAGATGAAAGATTTGTCAGTAGGAGAACCAAGGAGGTTAGCTCACTTTCCTTTGATGAAAGCCAGCTTTGCTCGTCGAAGAGTATCCCTGCAACGATTTCTAGCTGAATGAAAATTAGCGAGTGATAGGAGAACGAGAATTTTTCCACACCCGATAGGCACTGTCTCTAGCCTGAATGGCCAGAGAAAAAGCACGATCGAACCATGGATTATGAGGAAAGAAAAATTTAGTTTTAGAAGGAATGAATGAGGAAAGAAAAATTTAGCTGAAGAAGGAATGAACCTGCTCATCCCATCAACGATTACAGCTCCCTCTCTTATCTTTTAAATCTTTATACATCCATCATTATTCCTTATTAAGGTAGCCAATTTGCTATCATCTGCAAACTTGGAAACCTTACATTTAAGTCCCTGGTCTAAATATTTTATACATGTATGAGGAACAGCCACTTGACCTAAGAAATCGTTACGGACCACAAACATGTCCGGTCATTAGTAGGACCACTGTAAACATTTAACAATTTAATTAACTATCATTAAGTGGATTAATTATTATTATTATTATTATTATTATTATTATTATTATTATTATTATTATTATTATTATTATTATTATTATTATTATTATTATTATTATTATTATTATTATTATTGTTATTATTATTATTATTATTATTATTATTATTATTATTATTTTTAGTCATACTTATTATTATTTATTATTATTATTATTATTTTATTATTATGATTATTATTATTTTATTATTATTATTACTTAACGGAATCAAAAATTTTGATCGCTCAAATATTTTCGGGAGGTTGAACCCCCTTGACCCTCCTCGTCTACAGCCTTTATATATATATATATATTATATATATATATATATATATATATAAATATATATATTATAATATACTACTATATATATTATATATATATATATATATATATAAATATATATATAATATATATATATATATTATTATATATATATATAGGAGAGAGAAATTTTTAAAAGTTTTTTCTTCAATTTAATCGTCATCGTCATCGTCATCGGCAAAATTTGCTCTAATCGTCATCGTCATCGTCATCGGCCAAAATTTCATAATCGTCCCATCACTCAATATATATATATAATTATATATATATATATATATTATATATATATATATATTATATATATATATATATATATATATATATATATAATATATATATATATATATATATATATATATATATATATATATATATATTATATAATATATATATATATATATATATATATATATATATATATATATAATTATATATATATATATATATATATATATATATTATATATATATATATATATATATTATATATATATATATATATATATATTATATATTATATATATATATATATATATATATATATATATATAATATATAAATATATTATATATATATATATAATATATACTATAATATATTATATATATATATATATATATATATATATAGTATATATATATATAATATATATTAATATATATATATATATATATATATACTATATATATATATAATATATATATAATATATATATTATATATATATATATAATATAATATACATAATATAATGGGAATATATAGTCTTCTATATTTATACATTGGATTTAAAAGCCTTTGGGGGATACTGAAGAAGACCTTGAAACCAAAAAAAAAAAAAAAAAAAAAAAAAAAAATGCCCGATCCTTGTGATTTTTTTTTCTTTCAATTCGCTTACACGTGAGTGGAGGATAAGATTAAAAAAGTATTCATTGAAGAGACCGTCCCGTCCGCATTATCTTGGTCCGTCGTGTTTTCCGTCGTTTATGGTAGTTCGCATTCTTTTACGGTCTTCGTAATTGGCACTTACCTGTAAGGTAATTAGAGTCTGTGTTTCAGTTCGGTTGTAAAAGTACAGCTTTGACATAAGTCCGGATAATAAGGCATTCGTGGACACTCGCAATATCGTAGTCGTACTTCGAAAGTTTTATTATTATTATTATTATTATTCTTCTTCTAAATTTAGATCACATATATCGTTACCACCGAGCGTAAATAATTTATTTTGTGGGTAGGCACATTAGCATCAAACCCTGTTTTATATATATATATATATATATATATATATATATATATAATATTATATATATATATATATATATATAATATATTTATTTATATTATATATTTATATTATATATTATATATATATAATAATATATATAATATATATATACATCAAACCCTGTTTAATATATATATATATATATATATTATATATATATTAATATATATATAAAGAAATATAGATTTGTAGAACTTTCTCCTCTTAAGTATTTCGAGGGAAGAGAGTAAAAATTGAGTTGTTCATTAGTTTATCTTTGTTTCTTATCCCGAACAAAATTACAAAGCGCCCTTTGTGCAATATGCCATGTTTTTTTTTTTTTTTTTTAAGAAATGCAAAGTGAATGAGGTTATGATACGTTAGTAAGGTTATGTTGAATTACGTTAGTTTATATACATTTAAACTTTAATATTTCTTTAATTAGCTTCTTCGTATTGTAAGCGACTGAACTTTATCTTTATGCTTATTGGTTTTAAAAAAAAAAATTTTAACTTTCTAAACTGTTGGAAAAAATACAAAATTTTTAATTAATATACCTTTTCGGTGAAAGATCCTACTGAATAGCCATATACCGTTATATGATATATATAAGTATATAATATATATATATTATATTTATGATATATATATATAATATATATATATATACATGTATATATTCCTGTACTTTATGATAAGATGTACACTAGCTATATATAATCTATGTATACGGTAGATAATAAAAAAGCTTAGATATATATATAACTATATATATATATATATATATATATAATATTACTATAGATATATATTCATCTTATATCATCTGCTTAAATAAGTGTATATATATATATATATTATATTTCATCTTTTAAAAGCATTATTTTATTTATTTCATCCTTGTATTTATACATTTTAGCTAGTTTGTAGGGGTTCGCGCGCGATTAGGTAAAAAATAAGTTATTTTTTTTTTTTGTGTATGATTACTTTAATAAAGAAGAAAGGTTTTCTTATTTTACTAAATTTAAATATATATTGCATAAAGAATAAGAATTAAATGCAGATTGCGGAGCATTCTTGAATATAATCTGTTCTCTTTTGAGCCTGTTTTCTAAATTGATTTTTTTTTTCAATAGTGTCTAATTTTTTTTTCCTTCTTGAATGAGCTCATTGACTCCTCTGAAGACTCAAAAGGTTTTTCATCATTTTACTGTATATTCTTTGGGTTCTTTTTTAAGAACTTTTTTGACCGCTTAACAATACCCCCCCTACCCCCCACTCATTCAACTCTCTTTTGTATGCTAATTGGGGACTCAAAAAAAAAAATTTAAAAAAAATTCTCCTCTCAACACGACAATTTTGTGGTGGAAGCAAGCGGCACAAACACGACTTAACAACCATAATTCTGCTCTCCAAATTAATTACAAGACTGGGTTTAGTGTGGTCCTATTTCTAACCTTTGTTTAACTTTTTTTTTTTTTAAATAATTTTGAAGGAGAATGGTAGGCGAGTCCATGCCTATATATATATATATATATATATATATATATATATATATATATAATATATATATTATATATATATATATATATATATATATATATTATATATAATATATATATATATATATATATATATATCGGTTGAATAAAAGGAAAATCAAATGCAGTCCTAAATTAAAGGCTAACATGTATCGATGCACGAATAGGTCAGTCAAATTCTTTGAGGTAAGAAAGAAGGAAGGAAGGAAGGAAGGGTATTTCAGACTTTACTTATAGTGTACCTGGAAGAATGAGCTTTGCATCTAAGTCTGGGTGAGGGAGACTGTTTGAAAAGACAAGTGACACAAGCTCTCATTCAGAAGAGCTGTGTCCGTTGTAATACAGATAAAATGGAGGGAGTGGTGTAACACTTCGATTAGAGAGGGAGAGATTAGGGAAGAGTCAGCCATATACTCCTTACTATTGGGGAATGATACTTTTATAGAGAAGAAGCAACTTTTGGTTGCGTGAAAATACTCTCTGAAGGCGCACCAGAACACTTAAGCTCTTATAATTTCTTAGATAATGTTTGTAGTTGTGTGGAAGATTGGAAGATTATGTATGGAGGTAGATACATGACGTTTTGAGTCATTAGGAATAGTCATATTTTGTTCTGCCCCACAATTAGAAATACTAGAAATTAAAATGAATAATGAAGTGTAGGGTAGATAAATAAGAGTAGATAGGTGATGAGGATACAGTTAGGTCATTACTGAAAAGTAAAAATTAGGGTATGCGGTATGGGATAGATAGAATCTTGAGAAATACCAGTGTTAATAGATTTCAAAGACGAATGGTAGCAACTGGTTTAAAAAGAAAACAAACACATCGTAGGGAGGGGAAAGATACCAACCCAGTCAAGTTTAGAGATAAAAAATATTTGCCCCACACTATATCGAAAATTTTAATATATGAATCACCACTATATATATATATATATAATATATATATATTATAATATATATATAGTCGTATATATATATATATAATATATAATATATATTATATATATATATATATATATATATATATATATATATAATATTTTAATATATATATATATATATATATATATATTATATATATATATATATGTTGTGTGTAGGTAGTCGTATATCATAATATGCATATGCAAAAGGAATGTTGATTTATTGCATTTTCTCTTTTTTAAAAGCCAAATGGTTTGAGACTTATCATTTGTGAAGCCTGTCTGACCGCCATGTTTTATGGGGCTTGTTTTCGGCTTACTCTATAATTTAGTTTTTCCTTGTAGATAAAATAACAGACACCGGGGAGAAGGGGGGAAGAGGGAAATAGATAAACGTCCGCATAACTAGTAAATTCGCAAAATACTAACCCTATATATATATATATATATAATATATGCCTCAAAATATATATATATATATATATTATATATATATATATATATATATATATATATTTTTCTATATTATTTATATATTATATTATATAATAATTTATACGTGTAGTAAAAATATAGTTATATATATATATATTAGTATATATATATATACTATACATCTTGCCTCAAAATCTTGGGGTGCTGATCGCAAGTCCCTTTAACGTATCCGCACCGTCCTAATCCCATCGAAGCTGGACTATGGCTGCGTAGTATATGGTCAGACGTCCCAAACCCTACTACACCTGTTACAACCCATCCAAAACGAGGCGATATCTATCTCCACTGGAGCCTTCCGATCGTCCCCGCGGGTGAGCCTTGAAATTGAATAAGGTGCGATGCCACTCTCTCTTCGAATGGAATACATCATGTGCACATGTTATCTTCGCTTTCAAACCCCAATACAATCTGCTCTAACACCGATTCTGCGAGAAATACCTCAGAATCCTCCTTACTGGCCATTTGCAAACAGTTTATAACATCCTTAACTTCCTCTACATCCCTTTGCAGAAGGTGTAGCCGTTCTCTTATGACGAAGGATATACACCTTGGCTATTCCCTGCTCCCACTATTTGCCTGATCCTGACCTCTCTCTCCATATCTAACCACCCTGCTGCTGCCTTATTAAATTTAAGCATCATTCCTATCTCATTCCGCAGTTAACGGTGGATTTACTCCGGTGTTTACTGACGGCTCTAAAACCAGTGACAGTGTGGGTGCGTCTGCTGTCTTTCCTGACCGCAACTTCTCCCATACCCTCCCCCCCCCATACTTTAATTTTTACTGCAGAATTAATGGCTATAATGATTGTCCTTTCTCGAATTCTATTTCTTAACCAAGACACTTCTTGATGTCATTTATCAATTCGCTCAGCGCCAGCCAGGCTCTTTAAAGCCCCCTATTCTGAATGAGAAAGACGAATGGTATCGCGCTGTCAACTAGATTTTTTGTCGGGGTGGTGGTGTGCTGCTTAACTCTCGTAAGAAACAAATAATACTATGTTGGACCCCCTCTCACGTAGGGGTAACTGGCAACGAAATCGCTGACAGAGAGGCCAAAATGTCCGCCTCTTTTCGGAGCTGTTCTAGGTACCTTCTGGATGCCATTCGACAAGGTCGCCTACCATCAACTAATTATTATCCTGCTCTCCGACAAGGCTTCCGGTCATATTGGCAAGGGTGCTGGGCGAGTGATCAGCCAGGGGCGAAACTTAGAAATATAAAGCCGAACATTGGTGAGTGGTCTTCCTCTCACCGACGAAGTGCCCCTCACTAGGTTTATATTTCACGTCTCCGTATTAGCCACTCCAATATCACTCACAGCCCCACTACATGTCACGCTATCCTTCTCCCATCTGCAAATTTTGAGGTCGCCATAACCCGCAATCTGTTCACCATCTCTTCATTGATTGTCCCCAACTGGACCCTATTCGCCGTCGTCACTTTACTATTTTACAGTCCATAACACCATATTTTCATTAAATTCAAATTTAATTTCAAAAACTTTATATATATATATATATATATATATATATATATAATATATATTATATATATTAATATATATAATTATATATATATATATATAATATATTATATATATATAATATATATATATATATATATATATATATTATATTATATATATATATATAATATATAATATATATATATTATATATATATATATATATATACCGTATATATATATAATATATATATATATATATATATATATATATATATATATATATATATATATAAAATATATATATATATATATATATATATATATATATATATATATATATATATTATATATATATAATAATATATTAATATTAACTATATATATATATATACTATATATATATATATATATATATATAATATATATATATATATAATATATATATATATATATATATAATGATATATATATATAATATATTATATATTATATATATATATATATATATAATATATATATAAATATATAATATATATAGTATATATATATATATATATTATATATATATATATATATATATATATATAAAGTTTTTGAAATTAAATTTGGATTTAATGAAAATATCTAACCCTATATTTTGAGGTATTTGAGTAAATTTTATTTAAATAATACTGTCGGTATGTAATACACTGTGTATGAATGCTATACAAGGCTACTATTATATTTTGTTAAAAAAATGGGCTATGGGTTATGTAAAATAAATCCCTTTCGGCAAATTTTTTTTCAGAAGTAGATTAGTAATTCCAGTTCCGGCCGGAATTTTTCAAACTTTATCAAAAGGAGGAGGGGTTTGAAAGTAAACGTTGATAAGAGTAAGGTTATGGTTGTGAGTGAAGACAGTCCTTGTGGTGAAGTTATGTTGGATGGCGAGCAATTGGAACAGGCGTCTGAGTTTAAATATTTTGGATATATGTTGGATGAAAGGGAAACGGATGATGCAGAGTGTAGTAGGAAAGTTGTGAATGGTAGGAAGGTGGCTTGTGCAATTAAATCCTTGACGGATGTAAAGGGACTAAGTCTTAGGTGCGCTAGGGTTTTACATGAGGGTATGTTGTTACCTGTGTTAATGTATATTAGTGAAACTATGGTCTGGAATAAGAGGTATAGATCTAAAGTACAATGTGTTCAGATGGACAATCTTAGGGATGTGTTAGGTGTGAGAAGAATTGATAAAATGAGGAATGAGCGCATTAGGGAGTTGTGTGGTGTGAAGAAAGGAGTAAATGAGAGAATAAATGTAAGTACATTGAGATGGTTTGGTCATGTGGAAAGGATGGATGATAGTCGGTTGGGTAGGCGGATATATAGTGGGGAGTTTTCTGGGAATAAACCGGCTGGGATATCGAAGAAAAAGTGGATTGAGTCTGTGAAGGAATGCCTGGAGGAGAGGAATATGCGTTTGGCAGAGGCGAGAAGAAAGTTGTATTATAGGAGTGAATGGCGGGGTTTTGTGAGGGGGGTATGGTTGTGGCTCTATATTAACGAGATTTCATAGTGAGGGTCCG
>JABUQX010000578.1:10000-15000 GCA_015478945.1 Trachelipus rathkii | reverse complement strand
TATATTATATATATATAATATATTATATTATATATATATATATATATATATTATTATATATATTACTTTATATTGTTTTTAAATACACTCCAGGTGTTACATGTTCTTCTACCTGTGTAATTAGATAAATTCATATTTTAAATAGTTTCATTGCCGTGCAATAATATCATGTATTTAATGTCTAAAAAAATTATCTAATAACTTTTTTCTAGTGTTTTAGTCCCCCCCCCCTTTTTTTTTCCTTTTTTTGGTTTGTTTTGTTATACATTTTTGGTTTGTTATTTTGTGAAGGAATGTGATTTTAAGGAATGTTTTGTTTTATTATCAGCTGTGTTGTTTATATATGTTCAGTGATAATTATCTTAATTATAATTATCTTTAATGGTTCTAATTTTAATTAAGTCAGTCGTATAATGACTCGAGCATTAGATATCAGTCTTAATAATATACCTTTTTAATGCAATCTTGTTAAATACTATTAGGCTTGTTTTAGTATGTATTTTCGTGATTGAATTTTGAATTGAAAAAATACGTTCATTATATAACTTGCTTTGTTGGTAAATATGTGTAAGAAAACGTATTTTTATCGTTGTTTTGATGAGATAATAGGAATCTGTTATGTCATTTTTACAAGCAGATTTCCTAGTTATCTGGAATGCTATGTTATTCAGTGTGGCCGGAATAGTTGTGCTTTAATTTACGGTTAGTTAAAGCATGCTGGAAGGTCTTAAGAATGATGTGTATTGTTGTCGTCGTTAACTTTTTAATATTTTATTTTTATAATTAATTCTTAGAAGAAAAATTTAGTTAGATAATTTATAATATTAGCAAAGAATATTAGAAATAAAATTTTAAACGAGGATAATTTTGTCACCTCAATTAGGTTGAGTTAAGAATTATTTACAGAGATTCTCAACTTTAGGGTCATTGGAGTTCAACAGGAAACGTGTTATATATATATATATATATATTATAATATATTATATTATATTAAATTATATAATATTATATATATATATATTATATATATATATTGTGGTTTTTAAGGACTATTATATTCTAAAATACGGTTAATATAATAATAATAATAATAATAATAATAATAATATAATAATAATAATAATAATAATAATAATAATAATAATAATAATAATAATATAATAATAATAATAATTCCCCGCTCTGTCTACTTGATTTCATCTATAAAACAAATACAAAATTTTAAATCTTCAACTGTTGTTAATATTTTTTTGTTTTTTTGTGTGTTTTCCGTGTTTTCTCGTGTTTTTTCTTTGTTGGAAGAATCATATTATTTGTCTCACTAAACAAGCTTCGATAAGGTTTAGGTTTGTCTCGGGTCTCTCTAAAATTATATTAGTATTTATGACATTCTCTTATTATGTTGTCGAATGTGGATATATTGACAGAAACCCATATATAATACTGTATGTGTGTGTGAAAGATTTTTAATTTGGCTGTCTTGCGCTGTATGACTGTATGTTAATCCGGCCGGATAACAAACATTTGTATTATCGCTTTTTGGGGTATTGATATATATATATATATATATTATATATATATATATATATATATATATATATATATATATATATATATATATATATATATATATATATATATATATATATATATATATATATTTATTTATTTATTTTTTATTTTTTTTATAACACCACCATTTCACGCATGCTGCCAGGTGGTGTTGGTGGATGATACTTATTTAAAATTATCACCACCATTCATGAAAATAATAAAATGATAAAAGGGGGTGTTTTTTAGCCAGCCCCTTGCCACCAGACGGAGAGATTTTTTCATATGATTCGACGATCTCTTAGAGAAACGCACTTCACTCTTGCTAGATTTTGATGTTTAAACTTTTGTTTTTTGTAACTTTAATTTTCCATTTAAATTTTATTAAATCGTAAAAAGAAATGTTACATAAAATAGTGTAGCTCCTACATATTAGATTTTAAATATAAAACAATTTAAATGTTTCAATTTCGCAATTCCAAAATTCAAAATGAAATAAATAGTTTTTTTTTTTAGTAGTTTTGTTATTTATGAAATTTACTTCTCAGAGCACCTATTTTGCAGCGCCTATCAGATATTCAGTCTTCTCCTCGGATAGCATTTCAGACTTTCCTTCTTCTTTTAAAATCTCTCTTCTGACCCTTCTCTTTTTCACATCCCCTCTGGTTTTCACTGCTTCCACACTCGAAGACGGTCGAATCATATATATATATATATATATATATATATATATATATATATATATATATATATATATATATATATATATATATATATATATATATATATATTATATTTTTGAGTCACGTTTGAATCAGTGGGTTAAGTAAGTTTATTTTGGCTCGCCTTCAGAACGCGGATTCCCTCTCAGTTATGGGTTCGTATCCTCGTTCGGCTACGTGAACGGACACAAAATTGTCGTCAGTAGGAGATTTTCTGTAATATTTACGTATTGCAGTTTACGGTATAGTGTATTACACTAATCTCAATACACACCACTCATCACTAGCCAACACATACAACAGAACAATCTATTCACATACAAATCACTCTTCTCATGCTTCTCGCATTGGAAAGGCCGCGTATTAGGATGCGAACCCACGCCCGCGGTGGCAAGCACTCCGACTGCGTTGCGCTGAAGCAGGGCTTGCTATCGGGCCTCAATATCCTTGCACTTAAATAATATATACCATACATATACTTTCTTTGACCAATTTCCGATCTTGGGATTGAGGTTTATATGGTAAGAATGGAATGAAATATATATATATATATATATATATATATATATATATAGAATATAATATTAATATATATTATATATATAGAAACAGATATATAGAATATAATATATATATATATATATATATATATATATATATATAATAGGAAGAATGTCAGTTAAAGAAAAGTCTCAACTTTTCTATAAGGTTAAAATAATTTTATCTTCGCTTATTATTATTATTATTATTATTATTATTATTATTATTATTATTATTATTATTATTATTAATTATTTTATTATTATTATTATTATTATTATTATTATTATTATTATAATATTTATATTTGTTTTTGTTGTTGTTGTTTTGAAAGTGTGCTTTCTCATTTCCCGTATTTGATTAAAGAAAAAAAAGGATGTCATGAGTTGGTCAGAGGTGGGATTTTATGGTCATTAGATGTTTCAAAGAATCTCTCTCTCTCCACTCTCTCTCTCTCTCTCTCTCTATCTATATATATATATATATATATATATATATTATATTATATATATAATATATAATATATATATATATCTATATATTATTATTATATATATATTCAGGCGCCGGCTTTAAGGGGAAGCACAGGAGGCCGGGCCTCCTCTAAAATAAATAAAAGTAAATAAAAGCAACTAAATGTAATAAACAAATTCAATTACTATTTATTAAACTATTAAAATATGTTTAAAATGTTATTTATACAAGGACGCTAATTTTACATTAAAATCATTTATTTTCTTCCGAAACATTATTTTTCATATGAATCATTGACTGGAGGAATTTCGATTTGTGCTACTAGAGAGCTTTTAATTATAAATGCTTTAAAAACAACTTGGTTGCCATGGCAACGTAATAGAGAAATCTTATTCTTGTTTTGTCTACTTTGAGGAGTTTTCCAAAAAGCCTCCTTGCGAAAGTCATAAAATATTAAAAATAACCCTCTCAAAATATATATATAATATATATATATTATATATATATTAAATATATATAATATATATTACTATTATATTATATATATAGTATATATATATATATATATATATATATATATATATATATATATATACAGTGGCGTATAAATAATTTTTTTTTGGGGGGGACAAACAAAAATCTTTTCTATATATATTATATATATATATATATATATATATATATATATATATATATATATATATATATATATAATATATATATATATATATATAATATATATATAAAATATATAATATATATATTAAAGTGGAAAGGACAAATATTAATTCCTAAGAAAAAATGGGAAGAATTTATATGAATTACTAAAATCATCTTACCTAAATTGTTAAATTTAATCGCCTGACATGAGAGTGAGCGAAGTCTGAGATAACATCTTCAATTTTTATTTCAATATTTCGATGTATGTAGAGGAGAGCAAGTCCAAAAGTCCTTTCATCTCCATAGTCATTTTCTCAAAGTAGTTTTCAGAAGTCTTATGTTGAAAAGCTTCTTTTACTGGAAGATTAAACACTGGTAAACATTGCCAGTATTGCAACAAGATGTAATATTTGGAAATTGTGACTGCGAACAAGAAACTAGTCCATCTATTGCAGGTTTTTGGGCGACCTGTGCTGTGATGCCATTTCAACTTCCATAAATCCCATTCTGCTTTTACTAAATCTTCATTTGGGCTTTCGAGATCTTCCTTGTAAAATATTACACAATCTTTTATCTTCTCATATGGCACATTACACCCGTTCGGTATGACAAATTGCAAGGAAAATTTAAAAACCTCTCTCCTAATGCTGATATTAAATCATCCAAAAATGGTATAAAATGGATGTGCGATAATAAATCTTTGGGTCGGAAGTAGGAATGTTTTGTTGGATCTGTATTTTTGGAATTTGTTAATTCTTGGTACAACAATTTCAATACTCAGTTCAGATTCAGATGCGCTTACACATTCTTCAAAAATCAGCTGAAATTCTAATGTTGCATTTTCTCTGATGGTTTCAAGTTTAGTTTTAACTAATGGACTTACGAAATTTGTTCCTGACAGCGACGAATTATATAAAATTAATTTACTTCTGCACTTTATATTATTAACGGATATGATACTTAAAAATTTTTAGTGTCTAGAAAATTTCGGTGGGGGCCATGGACCCCTGGCCCCCCCCTAAATAATATATTATATTATATATTATTATATCT
>JABUQX010000578.1:0-2500 GCA_015478945.1 Trachelipus rathkii | reverse complement strand
TTAAACGAAAACGTTTTTCTCCACCGTTTCGAGTAGAACATTTCTGTATGGGTGGAGAACAGCCCCAAATACGATAATTATACTCCAAACTATAATAGGCCACGTGTCAGACTGGAAAAATAGACGGACTTCGGAAATAATTCCGGGAAATCTGGAAATTATATTAATTGATTTATTTGTATTCCGTTATGAACATACACACGAACGAGGTTTGCGTTCTGCACCATATTGAATGCTACGAGCACAAATCTGGTTTTTCGTATAGATCACGTTATATTCTACCTCTAAGGTTCTTAAATATAAATTATTCAGAATAACATAAAAAGGCTCTATACACAATTTTCGTAGAATAAATAACTCGTACTTTCGGAGTTATTCGTGCCACAAGCATTTAATGTTTACCAAACGGCATGCCATCATCGCTATAGAATCTCTAATTGAGAAAAAAAATCATCTTTCTAAGATAAGGAGACAGTATTTTAAGAAAGATCATGATGTATGGAAAGCAAAAAAATACTTAAGACCGGGAAAATTTTGTCTTTCCGAAGGTTGTTTAAGTGAGAAAGAAATCGCGTTGAGAGTTGATAGATGAAGAGATCGTGTTTTTGAGGCATTGTAAATAATTGTTTGTCTGTCCAATTAGTTACGAAAAAATTGTAGAGACCAAATACTATTTGTTCTATGGAGTGCTTTTCTAAATGAAAAGGATAATGGAAGGTGGAGTCATCAGCAAAGAGAATGGATAGGTGAGGAAGTGCAAGGAAGAAGTTCTTATCAGATAGAAGAGAGAGATAGAGTGCGTAGAATGGTACCCTATGTTTATTTACAACTGTTGCAAGAGAGAGCGACCAAGAACGAGATCCACATTGTTACAAGGGAGATTGATAGAAAGTTATAGAAACAGAAATTTATAGAAACAGAAATTTAAAAAAAAAATAAGACCATTGTCCCAAACTTTACCAAAAACGTTCTATTTACAGTGCAACATCGAATTTAAACAGGAATCTATAAAGAGAGAGAGAGAGAGAGAGAGAGAGAGAGAGAGAGAGAGAGAGAGAGAGAGAGAGAAGTGAAAGGTCCTTAGGGGATCGTTCTTTACGGAAACCACAAAGGGTATCAGAGGTACCTTTATATAAGTAGAATGAAGATACTTCCAAATATTCTGCATAAAAATAAAATACAGTATAAGTCGATAAACATAAGTTTCCCCCTAAAGGCATATAATATATAGATATTACATATATATAGCGGTTAGGTAGATAGAGTATATAAATAAAAACTATATATCCTTATAAATATATATATATATATATATATATATATATATATATATATATATATATATATATATATATATATATATAAATAGATATATTATGCCGAAACCACAAACTTGGGTCTTGTACACATTTCAATTTACAGGTCTAGAAAATTGAGAAGAAGATCTGAAATGATATATTGCATAAAAGAGAAAGAAATGCCGACTGACAGACAGACTCAACTTGGGCTCATCGATTCCCATGTTGATTTCTGTGGCTTGTGACTTGATTCTCTGATATAGGCTTGGTAGGTAGGTGTTTAGAGAGCAGTTTTTCTTTTTTCTTTTTTCAAGAGAACCCCACAACATTTATCTCAGAGGAGGAGAGAGTAAGAGAGCAGAAGATATATGTTATAGCAGTGAGGCAGCAGGTATACATGTTATACATATATATATGTATATATATATATATATATATATATATATATATTATTGAGTTTTAATATTATTCAAAATTCTTAAAAAAGAAAACTTTCGTTTCTCTGAAACAATCCTACCTATATATATATATATATATATATATATATATATATATATATATATATTATATGTTATGTAGAGGTATATATATATATATATATATATATTGTTATATATATATATATATATTTATATATATATATATATATATATATTATATATATATTATATATAGTATAAAAATATAAAAATATAAAATTTAGAGAGAATTTAGCTTTTACATGTTGCTTATGAATTACCCGTATCACGTGTATTCTCTTCTTTTCTTTTCTTTTCTTCCTTCTTCTTCTCTTCTTCTTCTTCTTCTTCTTCCTCTTCTTCTTTCTATTATTATTATTAATATTATTATTATTATTATTATTATTATTATTATTATTATTATTATTATTATTATTATTATTATTGTTATTATTGTAGGCTTTCATGCTTATGAAATATATTTTGATAACTATATTTCATGTTCAATCTCAGAATCAATAGGGCTAAATTTTTGTCTAGAAACAACAGATGTTATAACTTTTTCCCTTCTTCTTCATATATATATATATATATATATATATATATATATATAGTTATATATATATATATATATATATATATATATATATATGTTATGGCGCAATGAAAAACGCGAAAGTATTTCTAATGATAAATGAAAACGGTGTTAAACACCCAAACTATTAAACTGAACGAAGTACAATG
>JABUQX010000577.1:0-25819 GCA_015478945.1 Trachelipus rathkii | reverse complement strand
CGGCACTGAAGATCGGAACGGAGTAAAGAGAACGGGGGAAGACAGGTTGCCTATATTCTCTAACATTAACGGAAAACTATTGCATATGCCCTTTATAGTTAAGTAAAGACTTAAGGAACAAGAATTTGGGGGATATGGTCAATAGAGACCAATGTCGTTTGAAAGAATAAAAACTTTTGAGTGCGATAGAGGCGAAAATTGTTTAAAGCGATAAAATTTGAATGTCGATGAAGATAAAATTCGTTTAAAAGGATGAAAAATTAAAGAAGCCTAAGACGAACGGAAAAGGAGGGAGAGAGAGAGAAAAAAAAAGAGAGGGCTATATATATATATATATATTATATATATATATATATATATAAGAAATAATATATAATATATGATAATATATTATATATATATATATATATATAATATATATGATATAAATATAATATATTATTACACTCAAATCCTGGTAGGACTTTCGCCCTGTCAGTTGTGCCAGCATCTTCTTCCCTTTATCCTCGAAACCCTTGATCCTGGATCGCTCTAGAAAACTATTTCTCGGCGTAATGGTTTCCGATGCAGTTATATACTCTCAGGTAAGGTTTTCACCCTTTTTACTGAACTCTGATTTTCTTTTGAATTAAAAATTTGTTTCGGTTGGTTGTGACTTTTTGTGGGCTCTTGATTTGTAACTTTTTGATCTAACAATTGTTTTAACCATCTTTAAAATCTAGTTCTGTTTTTTTGCAAAATTTCTTTGTTACACCTTGAAAATGTGTAGAAAAATACACGAAAGTGCTTGGTGACATCCTTTTTTCATTTTCCTTGTGTTATTTTTTTATGCAAAGTGTGTTTCTCGTGCATAAGAGAATAGATTTTAATATATATATATATATATATATATATATATATATATATATATATATAAATATATATATATATATATATATATATATATATATATATATATATATATATATATATATATATATTTATAATTTGATTGAGTAAGTCTTTTAGCTGTTGTGAATAAACTTTACGAAACTATTCCGATAAAACTATAAAAACTTATAATTTACAAAAAATGGTATCAAAAAATTTTTTGAAGTTTTTTTACCGATTAACGTATATTATAAATGCATATTTGTAATAAAATATGAAAAAAATTACGCTCCGAAAAATTTTTTTTTGACTAATTTCGGCGTTTTTTTTAGGGATAACACAATCGATGTTTGTTATAATTTCCGATTATTTATATATCGAAAAAAATAATTTCTTTGAATTTTTTTTTAGCGATTATCAACGATTCAATTTGAACCATAGTATATTTATACTGTGATTTAATATATTAAAAAGTATTAAATAAAAAATAAAAAAAAGATTTGTTTAAAATAATTATTTTTCCTTACGATAGATATACAAAAAATTAAATAATGCTCTAAAAAATTATATTATAAATTATATATATATATATATATATATATATATTATATATATATATATATATAATATATATATTATATATATTATATATAGAAAGAGAGAGAGAGTTAGGCCTACGCCATATATAAATCGATCTACGTAAACGTAAACTTTTACGATAACGTACGTATGTCCATATAGGTTAGGATAAGGCCTACGGATATAATATATATATATATATATATAGTATATATATATTATATATATATATATTATATTATATATATATCACGGCTCAATAGGGGGTCGAGCCGACGGGAACAGAAGGAGGACGTTTTCCATACCCGTAGGGGAGGGGAGGAACCCCCCGCGACACCCAAATACCAAAGAGCGGGGTTCCGGAGACCCCCCCGGAGGGGTGGGAAAATAGTCCTACCCGTGTCGTTCCCCGGAGGCGAAGACCCGACTCCTGGCCATCGGGGTGGTCTACCCTTGGGGTACGCATTAGTTTTAAAAACATTATTATTTTTTTAAACTAATGTGTACCCCAAGGGTAGACCGCCCCGATGGAAGGAGTCGGGGTCTCTCGGCCTTCCGGGGAACGACAGGGTAGGACTATTTCCCCCCCTCCGGGGAGGTCTCCGGAACCCCGCTCTTTGGTATTTGCTTGGTGTCGCGGGGGTTTCCTCCGCCCTCCCTACGGGGTATGGAAACGTTCCCCCCTTCTGTTCCCCGGTTCGGCTTCGCAGCCCCCTATTTGGGCTGAATATTATATTTATATATATTAATTATATATTAATATTATATATATATATATAATATTATGATCTTATCTATATATATATATATATATATATATATATATATTTCGATAAAATTAAGTCATGACGTCACAGTATACGTAGCGCGGAAATCCTGACGTGTGAGTATGACGTCACGCGGATCTTGCATGTAAACTTTACTTTTCTGAACTTAGAAATTTTTTTGAACAGAAAATTTTCGGTCTCAAAATGTGTGGGTCGCTGTCTACAGTATTATATATATATATATATATATATTATATTATATAATTATATATATAATATATATATATATATTAATATAATATATATATAATATATATATTATATATAATATAATATATATATATATATATATATATATATAAATTTTCCTTAAAATTTATATATATATATATTGAATTATTTTTCTTTTACATAAAGTTAAAAATATTGATATTCCAATTATTTAATTTTTTTGTAATCTAATATTTTTTATTTATTACGTACATTCTACTATGGTACATTTTTAAAAAATTAAAATCGTTGATAATCGAAAAACATTATAATATCGAGAATTAATAAATATCAATGTATCAATAGGTTCAAACGCATTTCGACGTCATTCTTCATCCCTACACGACGAAAAAAAGCCATAAAGTTACATTTTTCTAGCGTTTTTTTTCAATTTTATTAAAAATATCCATTTATAATATAAGCTAATCAGTAAAAAAACTCAAAGAAGAATTTTTTGATACCAATTTTGTAAAATATAAGTTTATAGTTTTAATGTAAATAGTTACGTAAAGTTTATTCACCTCAGCTAAAGTATTACCATATATATATAATATATATACTATATATATATATATATATATTATATTATATATTATAATATTATATTTATTATATATTATATATATATATATACAGTGGCGTCGCCAGCTTCCAAGCTAGGGGGGGCAGCTTAAAATTTTATAGGGCTTATATATATATATATATAATATATATATTATAATATAATATATATATATATATATATATATTATATATCATATATATATATATATATTATATAATATATTATATTTTATATAATTTAAAGAAGAAGATATAAAACTAGAAACATTTGTATAGATAATTAAATGATTAATATTTAAAAAAATATATTTTATTAAAACAATAGAATATCAAATACAATATGCAATATCAAATACAATATAGAGCAGTTGCAAAATTGATATTATTAAAAAAGTAATTTCCTTGGGTTCAAGTCAAATTTATCAACTACTGTTTGAATAAAATAATCATAATTGTCAAAAAAAAAAATTTCTGTGTACACTCATCATAGTCAGTCCGTTTAACCTGTCGTCTTCATAGTACTTCGCAGCAAGCTTATCCTTCGCAGAGTACTGAAAGAGTGTTCTACTATGCTGGTGGTGCATGGTTGGGCAAGTAGTATCATCAAAGCCTTTTTCGTCGACGGAAAGAATGGTTCAGTCTTCTTTAAGACTTGGGAGACAAGAAGATCTTTTAGTTCTTCACAAAACAGTTTCTTGTCCTTCCAAATTTTGTACCAAAGTTCTAGCTCTTCTTATATGCCTTCCAAGTGGTAAAAAATATAAAATGAAGCTGTCTTTTCCTTTAACTAATCGATTGTTATGAGTAGCATGTGGAAAGGATGTAGATATGTCAATGCATAAGCAGGTGTATTTTCAGTAGAAAACCGTAATTCCAAAGAAGAGGTTATAGAATCCAGATACGGAATTATTAAGGATCTTCTCCAGAACTCCGTGAGATTTTTTGCTGGATGGTTGCTGCGGTGCTGCTGCCTACCAAATATCCGTGGTATATTCAGATCAAGTCCCAGTTGCTCGGCGATTTGATTGGCTTCTTTTAACACTTCATCGATGATTTTTTCTTCATTTTTCCGATGGCTCTAACCATTTCCACAATGTGTTGAATGTGCAGCGAGGTTTTGACGATATCTAAGTCTTGGACTAAAGAGCATTTACAACTGGCTCTAAGATCGCAGGGTACTTCGCGATCAATATCATAGCCATGATGAATGACGACTTATATGCTGAATGCAACTGAAAAGCGCTTTTCTTGTGGCGGTATTTCCAACAATGGAAAGGGTTTCAAATGCTTGCATCATTCGTACAAAGTGCTCCTTAAACAATCTGATGCACCTTGTGTTTTCAGACGCATTCTGTTCTGCATAGGCTTGGGAGTTTGCATTTAATTTTCTTCTCAGACCGACTTCTCGAAAAAACGTAATAATGTCCTTTATAGTTCCCACAGTATGACGGATTTCTGGTATTGTGTTCAAATCATTTACTACTAGATTTTGTTTGTGTGAAAAGCATCGAAAGAACAATGCTCTTTTATACTTTTTCCGCAATATTGCTTGGTTAACTCCTTCTTTGCCAGACATCGTAGAACAGCCATCGAAACCCAAGTCTACGTAGTTCTCGGGATCCAGTTCTTCGGGTCGTGACGAAATTTGTCAATGGCTTTTTGCAATGGTTTTCGCGTCAAGCGCTTTCAGTTCTACAAAGCCAAAAAAATCCTCTTTGACTTTCATCGGACTATTGTCGAATAGCGCAACCTATGCGAAATTGTTCTTTTCCAGAGATTATCAGCGATTTCATCTGCAGTATGCTATACGCGCCGCTTCTTTACCTTATTACGATTGTTTTCCTTTATAGTAGTATCACATAGAGAAATGATCTCATTCGGAATCTGAACTGATTGTTATTTGGCATTTTTCTTCCTTTTTTCAAAATCGTTTTTTCAATAACTGATCTCCGGCATCTATTACTGAGGATAATATTTTTTACACTTCTTCATCATGATGCTTTACCCCGAAGCGGTTAATCGCGCGTACAACAGAAAATGTCACCAATGAAATTATTGAGGATAATATTTTTTTTTATTTTCTTCTATGATTTTCTTATAATGCTGGTTAATTTGAATATTCTACCGGCACGTCCTTTAGGAACAATCTTGCAGCGTCAACAGCAGTTTTATATGCCACTCTGTTTGTATGTCCCTTACAAACGCATGAACATCATTATATTTAGTGAAAGGTCTTATTATTAAAGAGCTAGGACTCCGCTCTGACCGAACTTTAATTTGGTGGAAATAAATAAAAACTTGCAAAATGCTCCCTTTAGGCGCCTGGAATATGTCAGCCAAGGTTAATATGTCTCCAACCATTCATAATTGAATTTCCTCTTTTAAGTGGGTAGCATCTTCCAAAAAATTATAGGTCCTAGGTGGAATCCAACACTCTTTCAGTAACTGTTCTTTTTCTCAGTCAAAATCATAGATGAATGTCCAAACGTATCTACATGTCATTTCTTGATTCATCTACTGAAACGCTAGCTCCAAAATCTGACCCATATCTTGACTCGTCCAAGGTGCTGGGCTGGGTGTGGGTTCTCATCAGTGCGAAATATGCGATAGTGGAGATTGCCTCTTGTGTAGGTCTTTAGTGACTTATTGTATTTCTTCGTTTTCACCACTACTATTTCCATTTTTATCTGAGTTCTTCCATTTCAAATTTACTGCAAACAATATATATATATATATATATATAATATATATATATATATAATATTATTATATATATATTGATATATATATATATATATATATATATATATATATATATATATATATTATATATATATATATATTATATATATATATATATATATATATATATATATATATATAATTCTACTACTGTAAATGTCTGCCACATATGGTCATAGGCTAATAATTTTACTAACATTCAAGGATGTTAACAGAAAAAATTCAAGGTATAGCAAACTTGTTGAAAACCACTAATTTTTGTGTTGTAATGAAAATAGTTTTTTAAAATGAAAGCTAACCTCATATGGACAAGTAAGATAATGTGTTACAAAATTCCTACTTTTAATTAAAAGGAAAGAATCAAATATTTGAAATTTTGGGACCCCATTTTAGCCCCCACCTAAAAATAGACATGAAATTCTTAATTTTCAGACAATTTTTATGAGGAAAAAAGCAAACCGCAGCTTTTTCTGACCTCTAGAACGTCATTTTCGGGTGTTTTTCTGTGTCTGTATTCATTGTTTCGGCGTTTTCAATTTTTTCCCAAACCTAATTTTTTGACATATTTTTCGTATCAACTTCTACAATTTTTTTCGAAATGGACTTCAAACTTGAAAACATAGAGGGTCTACACAAAATGCACATAGAGGTTTTTTGATTTTTGGAAAATTGTGCTCAGCAATGTTGAATTCAAAACCTACTTCTTTTTTTTTTTTTTAATTGCTGAGCACAATTTTCAAAAAAATCGAAAAAACTTTTATGTGCATTTTGTGCGTAAAAGACCCATCTATATATGTATATTTCAAGTTTGAAGTCATTTCGAAAAAAATTGTAGAAGTTGATACGATAAAATGTCAAAAAATAGGTTTGGAAAAAAATGAAACGCAGAAACTAAGTGTATGCAGATATATAAAAATTCCAGAAAATGACGTTCTAGAGGTCAGAAAAAGCTGCGGTTTGCTGTTTTCCCCATCAAAATTGTCTGAAAATTAAGAATTTCATGTCCATTTTTAGATGGGGACTAAAATTGGGTCCCAAAATCTCAAATATTAGATCCTCCCCTTTATTAAGAAGTAAATACACAAAATTTTATTATAATATTTAAAGTAAAACGTACGTACCAAGGAATCTCCTAATATCCATGATCTGAGGAATTGAAAAATAACTTTACACTGAGGCGGTGTTGAATTATAAAGTGGCGTCACGGAGTGATAATTTCAATGCTACTTTGAACCGTAAACACTTAATAAAGAATTAAGAATCCGGCTGAACACAAAATCTAGAATTTATATATACATATCAACATTAAAAAAACATAGATGGAATAACAAATCAACACAGTTCTTATCAACAAATTAAAAAAAGCATAAAAATGAGTGAGAAGACCTCGTATCGCAAGAGAAATGTGAGAAATGACGATTGCAACTAGCCTTCGCCATATTACTCGTATATGATATATATATATATATATATATATTATATTAATATATATAATATATATATATTATATATATATATATATTATATATATATATATTATATATATTGTAAAACGTACTTAACGGCCACCCCGGAACGGACGTTGGATCAAAAAAATTCGCAGTTAGACTCTATAAGAGTAAACACTTCTAGGGGGGGCAGCTGCCCCCCCCCCTGACGACGCCCATGTTAACCAACCAACTATCATTCAACCTTTCCATATTATCAAATTATATTAATACACACGTTTATTTTCTTATTTATTATATATATATATAAAACTTCATATAAAAAGTGCTTTAAATATCTAAAGACCGAGACACAATATTTTTATTAAATGTTTAAAATTTGAATAAAATTCTGTCAATAGGGGGTTGGAGATTTTGTTGATATATATATATATATATATATATATATATATATATATATATATATATATATATATATATATATTATATATATATATATTTATATATTATATATTATATATATATATATTATATATATATTTATATATATATAAGTTGTATATCTTTTTTTGATATTTTTCGATATATTATTTTTTTTTTTTAAGGTACAATTTTTTTTTTAATTTTTATTAATTAATCTTGATTACTTAATTAAAAATAAGTATATTTCATCTTTATAGTTTCAAATCACTTTTAATGAAGAAATAAATAAAATTCGAGCACTCAGAACTATTGAGTATTGAACTTGAACTTTGTTTTCCTATTTTAATATTTAACTGTAGAATCATGAAATGTATTTTTTTTAATCTACAGTTTAAAGTGCAGTGGTTCTTAACCTTTTTTATGTAGTGCCCACTTCAACTAGTTCTATAACTTCTATTGATCAGCGCCCCCCCCCCCCTGCATTTGGGGGAAGCGGGAAGTGTAACTAAATTTCATTAAAAATGGATGATAAAATAATTTTAATAAAAACTACAGAGTATAAGATTTAAAATTTATAAAATTAAAAATTAATAATTGTTAATTTACCTAAATTGTGACTTAATGACTTCCTTGTTCTTGATGAGATTTTTGCGATTTTCTATGTCAGGTTCAATGTTAGTCAAGCGAAGTCGCAAATCTCCTCTTTGACTAATTACCAATTTATTTTCCTGTTTAGTAAGAATTTGCAACACTGCACTTAATCCTTTCTAAAATGAAGAAGGAAAAGCAATGAAGAGGATACTTATGTAGCATTTGTAAATGTTGAAAGTACTGTCATGCATAGTAGAATTGGTATTGAAGATAATAATGTCATTTTTTTATGTTACCTCAGCGCCCCCTAGAGCTTACTGCCCCCTTAATCAAGCCCAGTGCCCCTGGTTAAGAACCTATGGTCTAAACTAAGAAAATAAGTTACTGAAAAGCATATAATAAATAACTTTAACATTTGGCATTAATTTTAACAAAAAAATTAATGCTAAAATGATGAAGTTATTTATTATTTGATTTTCTATAACTTTTATTTCTTTAGTGTAGCCTGTAGATTAATAAAAAATACATTTCGAATATATGGAGTTAATTATTATTAAAATATAACATCTTAGAAGACTAATAAAAGCATTTAACTAGAAAACCAGAAATTCAATAGTCCGAGTGCTTTATTTAATTTTAGTCCTTTTTCTTTATTAAAAGTGATTTGAAATTATATATATGAATCTACTTGTTATATAGATGAAATATTCTTATCATTAATTAAGTTTATTAGGATTAATTAGTAATTTGAAAAAAAAAAAAAAAGAATTTGTGCCTAAAAAAAATAAAAAAAAAAAAAATAAACAAACACAAATCATGATTTTTTTTATAAAAGAATCACGTAAAAAAAATCATTTGATTTCTTTTCGTCTCAACCCTCGTCAATAATCACAATAAATTATTAAAAAATAGATGTTTTTAGTAATGTTTTATTTGAAAATTCAGCGTATTTTAAGAGATTAAACTTGAATGTTTAAGGCCGGATTCATAATAGGGTGAAACGATGCTGGTCGTAAGTTTAAAACGATATTTATCTTATACGATATGAATTACTCTAGTGTATGTAAATTATGTTGTTGCGACAAATATATATATATATATATATATATATATATATTATATATATATATTATATATATATAATATAATATATATAATATATATATATATATTATATATTAATATATATATAATGTATATATATGTTTTTGATATATATATATATATATATATATATATATATATATATATATATATATATATATGAGAAAACTAAGATGCATGTCGAGGTAAATAAAAAATAATTACTGTTGGAATACTGAAAATTTCTTTTCTGCATACACTTAAAAAGAAAAGAAAAAGAAAATATTCTGAGAAATAAAACAGAATTGTCACATTTTCATTTTAAATGAAAAACGGAAAAAATTCTCTCAATATTTTTAGTTTTTCCATTCTTGTCTTTGGCTATTTTTGTCTTTGCTTTTTTAAAGTAGGAGGAACTCTGCAACAAAAGGCTTAAACTGTCCCTCAGGGGAGATACACAAAAATGCCCTTAAGTTCTGAATACATTAATATAGCAGCTGTATCTTCAGTCAGAGCATATCCATGGAAAAATAAAAGAACTTGGTCTTGAATGTATCTGCCCGAATATATATATATATATATATATATATATATATATATATATATTATATATATATATTATATTATATAATATATTATATATATATAATAATATATATATATATATATATAATATATATATATATATATATATAATATATTATATATAGGCATATTTGTAGATACTGTACTGTAACTTTTTTCTGAAAAAAATTTTTAAGTTTCAAAAAATTTCTAAAGTTCAGGAAAGTTAAGTTAAGTTTAGTTTTTTAAGAAAATTATTTAGTGCAAGCTTCTGGCATAATTCCAGAAGCTTGTCACTAAAGAATTTCTTAAAAAACTTTAAAACTTAAACTTAAGCTTTTCTGAACTTAGAAATTTTTTGAACTTAAAACATTTTTTTCAGAAAAAAAGTCACAGTACAAGTATCTACAAATATGCCGATATATATATATATATATAAATATATATATATATATAATATATATATATATATATATATAATATAATATCACAATCACCACTATATATATAAATATATATATATATATATTATATATCATATTATAATATAATATTCAAAACCTATCTACTTTCACATTTCATCCCTCTTGAGTCATCCTATCTCTATTATTTAAACTTTCTCTTTTGAAGAGTATCTCTGATGTTTCAAAGTGAAGATATTAGGTAATTAAATATTTCCTTCACGTCTCCCACAACGGTAAATATTATTTTTTTTTCATCCCCTTCTTTTAAGGCTATTGACTCATTCATGTCAATTAGAATGTGGGTGAGCACATTTGTCATCTATATTTTGTGCAATGGATATGTAATAAAAATTAAGATAGATGGTCAAGAGCTGCAATAAAATAAACATAAGTCTTAGAATGCAGATTAGGTAACATATTTAACAGAATATAAAAAAGATAACGATCGGGTTTCTCGAAGATATTTAATAATAATAATAATAATAATAATAATAACAATAATAATAATGCTATAAAAGTTTCCAACTCACTGATTCTATTTGTGATTTTTTCTAATAGAAATATTATTACTCTTGCTTAAGCAATCGTCATTGCAAAGAACCCTGCTCTTCTCGAAATCTATCGCAATTATCCCGCTAAGGAGAGTTCATGAAATCGGTTTCTACAAACTCTGATCCATTTTACTGTTCAGCTTTCATCAAACCAGACTTGACCTTTATTCTAATTAATCTATGCAGTTCTACTTTCGTCGATTATTTTAACGTAAACACTAAACGTTGTTTAATAAGTCAAATCAATGGTTCTCGATCTTAATACCACTCTTCCTCTGGTTGGTCACATTTTCCCGCAATAGTACACACACACACACACACAAATATATATATATATATATATATATATATATATATATATATATATATATATATATATATATATATATATATATATATATATATATATATATATATATATATATATAATATATATTATATATATATATAAACGCACGTAATGAAAAATCAAGCAGAATAATCTCACATCTGTTTTATATGGATGACCTAAAATTATATGCCCCAAACAGACAAAAACAATCAAAAACAGTTAGGTCGTTGAAGAAGCTCTCGGAGGATATATGTATGAAGTTTGGTCTAGATAAATGTGCTTTCCTACACTCAGGAAAGGAAGAAGAACGGAGAATGAAAACATCATAATTGACGATACCATCATACGGCAACTGGAACAAGAAAATACTTATAAATATCTAGGAGTGGAGGAGTCGGAGAAAGTGGAACATAAGTTGATGAAAGAGAAACTGGAAAGCGAATACTTAAGATAGAAACCAAAAGCAATATTAAAATCAAGAAATTAAGGCTAGGAATAAAATAGAGGTCATTAAGACATTAGCTGTACCTGTCATCCTTAAATTGTAGATGGATAGCTGGTTCCAGGCTGACAATATATAACCAACTGGTTAAAACGAGAAAAATGTTAAATGCAGACAAAATGATATATAGGAGAAGATTCTTTCTAGAATGTACACGGAACGTAGAGAAGGAGGCATGGGGTTGGTGGAGATAGATTACATATGCAAGAGAGAAATAATAGGGTTGGGCCAATACCTGCGAAACCGCAGAAAGCCAAATTCCTGCAGTGGGTGGTATCAACTGAAAGAGGCAAGCCAACAACAAACTTCACTAATTAAAAAGAAAAACGGACTACATAATGCCGAACAACATTAGAGTGAACAAAGGTCAAAGGTGCATAAGTTCGCAAAGATAATAACGTGGTGGAATATGAAAGGGAAAAGGAGCATAAAATATCAAAAGACTCAAACACGAAATCAGAAGAATGTGGAACACTAATGACATCGTGGTGAATCCCATAGTAGTTGGAACGCTGGGTGTAATAAAGAAGAGTCTTATAAAACACCTGGAGAAGCTCCCAGTATCTGTCAACACACTGGAACCGAGCCTAATGGTTGTACGAAAGAGCATTGCAATCTTGCGACTTGTATTAGGATTTGGGTAAAAAAATCTTTTTGGAATGTCCTTATGGTCAAGTTTTGACACGGACACCTAGATTAAGACCTATAGATCCCTAATAACCCCTTTAAGAGGGAGAAAATATATATATATATATAATATATATATATATATATATATATATATATATATATATAGTATACTATATATATTATAATATTATATATATATATATATATGGAAAAAAACCGCCTTCTCAACTCTCAATTCTTAGACCATCTGGAATCTCATTCCCATCTTTCCTCTTCTCAGTTGCTCCACTATACAAGGGTCTCAATCCGCCCTGTATGGATACTGCTCTCATATCTGGGGGGGTGGGCTCTGGTTTCACCCGGCTTTTGGATAGGGTAGAGTCAAAGGACCAAAAGGCTTATAAACGTCCTGTTACTTTTTAGTTCACTTGACCCTCTATCTTGCGGCGCGATTGTTGGTGCTTTATCTCTTTTCTATAGGTTAACCGTTAGCGGCAACGTGCTCGAGGAAACTTTGCCACTCGCATACACCACCGTACACGCCCACGAAGCACAAGGAGTGCGTGGTCGGCACATTGAGTTTATTGTTGCATATTAGTAACTCCAGAACTGTTTCCGCTGCGGATGCTTCCTTCTTTCCTGCCACCTCTGTTTCTGTGGAATTTCTCTTCCTTCTTTGTGTTCCTATCAATTTAATCTCCCTTCACTTTAAGGCCTGCGTCTGTGCTCATCTGGCGTAATTTGCGTTAAGATGCATATTTTGGAGATGTTCAACTACCCCCTCCTTGGAATAGGGCTCTGCCGTGAGCGGTGGTGGCAACGAGTGGTAAATATATATATATATATATATAATATTATATATATATATATATATATATATATATATTATATATATATATATATATATATATATATATATATATATTAAATAATATATATTATATATATATATATAATATATAATATATATATATATATATATATATATATATATATAATATATATATATATATATATATATATAATATATATATATATATATATATATATATATATATTGGGATATAAAAATATTCTTACTAGTCTAAATTTTAAATTTAATAGCCAGTTCAGGTGGTCATTCCTTATTGCCAATTATTAAAGCAGGCCTCCGTACTGTATTTCAACCACTGAACAATATAAGATCCATATTCAGAAATAATGATCCTAAAAGTTGTTTATTGCTAAAATAGTATTTAATGAAAAACTATGAATTATTTCTCTCTTTGTATTTCCTATTTGAGGCTGAATTGGTTTTCATTATTGCCTAAAACTTTGATCAAGTATCAGAGAATAATTTCAAAAGTAAATATATTTTAATACATTCAATAGGTGGTTTATATATATATATATATATATATATATATATATATATATATTATATATATAATAGATATAATATTATATATATATAATATATATATATATTATATATATATATATATATATATATATAATATATATATATAATATATATATATATATATATATATATATATATATATATATATATTATATATATATATATATATATATATATATAGTTATATATATATATATATATGCAGAGGTAATTAAGGTGAGGGACGGTCACTGTAAGACATTAGCATTGTATGTCAAAAGTGATGTACAACCTATGTACGAGGGCTAGCTTGCAATACCTCATCCGTGTTACATCTAAATGTCATGGTGAACCTCTGTATTATAGCTATTGTAACTAAGCGAAATACTTAGCATAAAGAAACAGTTAAGGCATCTACTACCCCCACCTTAGGTAGGAGGCGCCAGAGATTGAATGTAATTGGTTTGAATCCGAATGGAGCAAAAGCTTAACTAAAAGACAGGACTGTGTGCCGACCCTCCTAAGTGATAGGTCGCTGCTGAAGATAGTATCGTAACTTCCAAGTGGAGGTAATGTTATGACTAGTGCGTCTGCGCGTTTATATATTGACATTCTTATAATTTACGAGAATTATTTAGTTAAATTATACACTTATATATATTGCCCATTTAACGGCACTAATCATATTCAAATTGTTGAATTTGATATTGCATATTTTAAATGCTTAATAAATGACAAAGTTCCATATCTTTCATTCACACACATTGATTAAGATTAATTATTATTCATTAAGGACTTGAGTAGCTCAGTCCAAAACTTCTGGTGATTGCCCCTCGTGACAAAAATTAATTACCTGTAATTAAGAACCTTTTGATATGCAGTCAGAAAATTTTAAAAGTTAACTGTGTATTCAAAAATTCCCATCTGTGTGTGTGAGTTAAAATAAACTGTGCGGACAAAATCAAATCATGATTTTTGTCTAAAAAACCGAAAGAATAAACTTATAAAATTTGTGATAAATCAATTTATTTGACGTGAAGAATTAAACTCTGTAAATTGTAAAATAATTGTAAAAAAATAACTATAATAACTGAAAAAGTCGTTACTTTAGAAAAAAAAAATAAACCGGCAGGAAAAATTCCAAGGAGGAATTGGGGAAATGTGAATCACACACGAGGAAGAGCAGACCTCCCCGAGTCTGCCTCACCGAACAGACAAACTCTCTCGCGTGAACAAGAGAGGAAACTTGACTCCACCTTCGACGCTCAAGAGAAAATCATGAGCCAGCTAACTGAACTTATGAAGGCTGTAAAAGAGATGGCAAGTTCCATCTGTCAGATGGCCCAAGAAAGAAAGACACCAGATAGCGAACGAAATACGCGTCCGAGCCGCAGCCAACCAGGCAAACCAAGGATTTTGAAAATAACACCTTAAATGGAGCCACAGAGGGTCTCTGTTATTAATCATGCTCGTTTCCTTCATAAAGCCTATAGATGCGAAAGGGAAGAATGCCCAATGTACCCCTTACTCTCCCCATATGGCGGGAGAAATGCCTCACAAAATACAAACTCCCAACAGGGAAACCCTTAAGAAGGTCGTTTCAAATAGCATCTATGAACGGCCGTAAAAACATTTGTTCAAAAAATAGAAAAGTCACATTCCACCCAACGGTGGAAATTATGAATAACTACAATAATGATATTGAAAGGAATAATACGGAAAACATAGAAAATATAAAAACAGTAAATGTAGCAGAAATTAATACAGAAAATTATACTGAAATTAATAATAATAATAATAATAATAATAATAATAATAATAATAATAATAATAATAATAATAATAATAATAATAATAATAATAATAATAGTAAGATGAATAATAAAGAAAATGAGATTGGAATGGTTAAAGAAAAATAAAGAAAATGTTAAAAATAAAAAGTTACTTAACGGCAGCGATATTAGAGACTTGCATGCTAAAGTCGGTGTCAAAAATTTACCACATAAAAAGACCGACAGTATTCTGTACACAGATCTGAACTACAATCAAAATGTTATTATAAAAAAGAAATTGTGCAGAATAAAGATGACAATGTCTGATCTGGACATTACGGTAAAGTACTTGGTAAAAAATTTGATAGGGCCTGTACATCCACTGCATGCGGTTTATACCTTTTTTAATATGATCTCATTAAATAATTTTCATATTGCAAATGATATAGTGGAAGGTCAGGAAAATGTTGCAAACATCTTAACAGACTCGGTCTATAAAGGTTTAGAAAACGAGGAATGTTACGGCATTCATGATCAAGTTTTCAACGAAGCTGAGGCTGATGAGAAAGTTTGTGAGATTTCCAACCTGAAGCTATATAAAGTTTATGATATTTTAAATAAGAGAGTTTATCTTATTGACTCGGGTAGCGAACTCAATATTTTAAAAGCAGTTGAAATTGCAAGGTGAAAACCGCCAATAGTTCATATATTAGCTGCTAATAATACTAAAATTTCCATTTATGATGTAATAAATGTAGAATTTGATATAAATTTGAATAGGAAATATGTTGATAAATTTTATGTTTTGGATGTTAAATATTAACATCTGCGGGCTACCTTTTTCTGAAACGCTTTATGAAATTAGGGATAAATTTAAACATGATATTTCTAATTGACCCATTATTTAATCATACTATAAAATTAATAAGGGATATGGATTTTAATTGTAAGCATGTGCATGCAACTTCAAGAGACACTCTGTCTCATACTGAAACTCTTCCTCCCACCTCTCCTCCTTTACCTAATAGCTCTCTATTCTTTAATGATATATTAATGAAATATAATAATCTGTTTCTCAACCCCTATATGACTGAAAATAATCATATTAAATAAAACAAAAGAAAAGATGGTCTGAAATTTTGAAAAATATAAAGGAAAAAACAGCTGCACCAGCACCCGCATTAGTAAACAAAATATGAAAATATAACTGCAAATGAAGAGAATGTGGTTATACCTGTACGAGTATTAGAAGAGTTAGCGGAGGTTTATCCTTATAAAGCTAATATAAAAGGTCCACCAATCAGGATGCGGCCAAGAAGAATCCCGCATAAGTTATACTCACAAACTAGATCAGAGTTTAATAATTTGCTTGCAACAGGAGTGCTAAAAAGGACAAGCTCACCTTGGGCTTTCCCAGTATCTGTTTTAGATAAAGGTAATAACAAAGTTAGATTGATATCAGACTTTAGAGAGTTAAATAAAAGATCCGACCCTGATAGCTTCGGTCTCCCGAATTTGCAAAGATGCAATATTTATGTTGCAAGGCAGTAAATACTTTACACGTATAGATATGACTCAAGCCTTCTATTCCATCCCCCTGGCCGCTGAAAGCGAAAAATATTTTACTATCACCTGTAATTTGGGGACATACACCTACACCTGTCTACCGATGGGTTATGTCAGCTCACCTTTCGTCTTTCAAAGGATGATGAATATCCTCCTACAAGATATAAATCACGTCCACGTGTACATGGACGACATTTTAATTCATACTGTGACAGCAGAAGAACATAAAATTATCCTTGAAAAGGTGCTGCAACGACTCCAATATCTTTATATCAGTTTAAACCCAGCGAAGTGCAAAATAGCTGAAAGAGAAATAGATTATCTGGGCTATACAATAAACGAAGAAGGGGTGAAGCCAAACACCGAGAAAGTAAAAGACATAATAGAGTCCGATAAGCCAAAACCATAGAGAACTGAGAGGCGTTCTCGAAAAATAGGATTCTACCAGAAACAGCTGCCTTGTTTATCAGATGTCATCGCGCCGCTTACGCCTTTTTTGCGCGGTAAACCTTTTATTTGCTGGAATATGCTCGCCGAAAAAGCTTTTGAAAATGCTAAAAACGCAATAAAAAACACGGCTGTACGGTGACCTTTCCAAGCGCATCAGGCTCCCATCAAAAGTTCATAATCACGCAACTGCAAATGCTGGGTTGCAAGTGCAATCAGGCAGACGAGAAAAAAACCTCCCAATTGCCTTCTTTTAGTAAGAGTTTTTATCCTCCACCAACAAAAATCTGATTATGCCAATAAGTTATTGGTCTGGTTTGAATAAATTATTAAGAAAATACGGATACCTCTTAATAGGTCGCGAGATTACTATTCATACGCAATCTCGTGAATTGATATCAAAATACAATCGGATAAATTATTCGAAGAATCAAAACGTAGAGGAAACGTCAACTTAACCTATTGAGTACTTATCAAGTCTCTTGGAAGCTGATAAATAGAAAGATAAATCCTCTCTCTGAATATCTGTTGAAAAACCACATTATTGGAAATGCAGAACCAAGCAACAATAGTTGAAATCCTGCAAAACTGAAAAGGGGAGGGCTATAATCTCTTCAGCAATCACCGCGCCTGTGAACAGAAACAGAAAAACGCTATTGTTCCTCAAAAGGAGTGGCGGCAATCAGAAGGCAGGGAAACAGACCTGAATCATGTAAAATACGTGGTGAATGAATCTAAGGATTTAAAGAGCGACAGCCAGAAAGAAAATTTTTACGCATACGCCACTCGCGCCAAGCTATAAACCGTGAGAAAGAAGTGAATTTTGTCTCTTTAAATACCACAGATAAACCTTTTTCAAATGCTTCACATTCCGATCAGCAAAAGGATTTAAATGTTGAGAAACAAAAATAGGAACCGACCGGGGCCCCGGCCCCGCCCCCGGCCCCGGCCCCGGCCCCGGCCAAAAATCAGGAAAAACCGGGGTTTTCTACGGGGTTAACTGTAAATTTACACTAAATAATAGAGGGTTAATCAAGCAAAAATAAAAAAATATACTTTAATTCCATTCCTCCTTTGTTATAAATGATGCAAAATATATAAACATACCTAAATATAATCAAATTTTTTTTTGTATTTACTATGATTTCAAATTAAAATTGAGGCCAAATTATAATTTTTCCGAGTTTTTAACATAAAAATATTCGAAATTTGATATATCAAACGAATTCGGAAAAGGAAATAAATATAATTGTTAAACATATTAATGTATTTTATTTATTTAAAAGTAAATATATCTTCAAGAAATCAAATATTTTCCGAAATTTTCTAGAATAAAATAAAACTATTTATTTAATTGATAAATATATATATATATATATATATATAATTATAAGATAAATATATATAAATTATAAATAATATAAGATATATATAAAAATATATATATAATATATATATATATATATATATATATATATATATATATATATATATATATATATACTTTGAGAGAGGAAGCCTTTGGATTCTTTTAGTTATTATGCTTTACTGTCACTTCATTTTATTACTAAATGTACACAAATTAAAACCATTGTTAAAGACACTTTTTTTTTTTAATGAAATAAATTTTAAAAAGGAAAGCTAATTTTCGTCCCGACACGCGAGACCTCTTCAGGCTAAGGACTGGATTTCTTTCTTGATCTTGATCAGTTCAAGTGTTTTCAGTTGGTCTGCGTATTTTTCTTCATGGTGTTGAAATATTTTGATGTTTTCAGATATTGATTTTGTATAAAATCTATCTTAACTTCACCGGGATGCTTATTGTTGTTGTTACTATAGTAGTATACAGTAGTAAACTGACCGCAAAACTGCCGAGAGACCCCGACTCCTACCATCTTTAGGGTTTACCCTACGGTATTCCTTTGGCCGGAGGTTTAGCCTCCCAAAATAGGGCAGAGCCCCCAGAGGGGGTTTTTTGGTTCCTAAAAGGGCAACCTAATCCGTTAAATTTGTCCTTTTTTAGCATTTTTGGCACTTTTTTAGCTACTTTTTTAACGTTTTGTCCATAATTCAGGTCAAGATCCCCAACTCCGGAGGATTTTGGGGATTTTCCCATAGGCAGCCCTGCACGTCGAAGGGAAAGACTTGAAAATCACTAGCGAAGGGTTTTGGAAATTCCAGTCATGTCGGCAGCTGACTTGGAAGTTTCCATCATTTCATCAGATTTTGACGTTTGATACGTCAAAGTTAGGGTTTTTAAGGTCGGTGAGACCGTATTTAAGGTCTGGAAGACCGACTTCCGAGGTTCTGAGTCTGAACTCAAGGATTTTAGCCCCAAAAGTGGGGGCGGAGCCCCTCAAAGGGGGCTTTTTGGTTCCTAGAAGGGTTTAAATAATCGCAGAAGACTGAAACTTGGAGGCTGGGTAGAGGAGCAGGAGTCTGAGACGGAGACGGAGTTGGATTCGGATTCGGAGACGGAGTCGGAGTTGGATTCGGTTTCGGAGTCCAGGGACCCCTCCGGAGGGGGTAGATTCCTGAAAATAGAAGAAGAAGAAATGCATGGAATGCAAAACAGAGGAAGAAGAAGAAGAAAGGAAGAAGGAAGAAGGAAGAAGGAGGAAGGAGGAAGGAAGAAGAATGAAGAATGAGGAGGAGGCTGAGAAGGATTCAGAGTTGATAGTGGCACCGGTGCTGGAGCCGGTGCGGTGTTGAGTTAGTAAACATTCATTTAATAATACAAGATCATTACTGTTTACATAACTGCTTCTGTTCTATCATGTGCATATCGTCAATTGCATTGCATCTTGCAAAGATAACTTTATTTTTCTAAATGTTGAAGACTGTCATTTCCATTTTCAAATCTCATTTTCTTTTTATAAACGCTAACTAATATAAATTTTTTTTTTCCTAAGTTGAAACATGCATATACTGTTTACTATTTTTATAAGTTTTTATTTTACATTTATACTTTGTGTTTAATTTTATTATTTTTAATTTTTTATTTTTTTATTTTTTAAATTTAAAATTTAATTTTTCTAACTTTTATTTTTTTTTTTTTTTTTTTTTTTTCATTTATTTTTTATTTTTATTTAAATTTATTTTTCTAACTTTATTTTTTATAAGTTTTATTTTGCATTTATACTTTGTGTTTAATTTTTTAATTTTTTAATTTTATTTTTTTTAATTTCTATAATTTATTTTTGTAAGTTTTTATTTTAGATTTATACTTTGTGTTTAATTTTTTATATAAGTTTTATTTTGCATTTAAACTTTGTGTTTAATTTTTTAATTTTCATTTTTTTATTTTAAATTTTTTTTATTTTTTATTATTTTTTTATTTTTATTTCTTTAAAACTTTTTGTTTTGTTAAATTTTTTATACTTTTCATGTTTATAACGCAAAAATTTACGTTTTTACATACCCTAAATCAGTAAATCAGTAAATCAAACCATCCACCCCACCTTCCACCATTCTGTGACCTATATTGATCTATTGATCTATTGATTCAAGTCACATTTCCAGTATCCTTTTGGATAAGCATAACATAAAATCAAGTTCTTTATACACTGATCAACGAATATATGCTAACGTAACAAAGTTTTCACACTAATAAAGCAAACATAGCATCATCTGAACTAAAAATATAATGTACAAAGACAAACCTAAAGCCCCTTAAGCCCCAATAAACTGATAACATTAACAAAGTCCCACACTTAACACCAGTAAAGAAACTAACATTGCACGCAAAACGTAGCCTATTCCTACTTTTTGAGTCATGTCTCTAACATATTAACGTTAATCGTACACTGACACAGCAGCATTTAGCAAAAATTTTTATCACAACAACTGGATAATTCATACTATCAACGAATATACTCTAACGTATTAAGGTTTCCACATCAATAAAGCTAACATATCGTTACATGAACTAAGAAAATAATGTACAACGACAAACCTATCACACCTTAAACACGAATAAACTGTTAACATTAACAAAGTTCCACACTTAACACCAGTAAAGCAACTAGCATTACATGCAAAAACGTAACCTATTCACACTTTTTCAAGCATGTCTCTAACATATCAATGCTGATTTTACATTAACACAGTAATATTTAACAAAGATTTAACGTATCCTGACCTAACTATTGTAATGGACTGAGAAAATAATGCACAAAGACAAACCTAACACAACTTACACACAAATAAACTGCTATCATTAACAAAGTTCCACGCTTAACAACAGTAAGTAACCTATTTACACTTTTTTCAAGTACATCACACGCACACACACACACACACACACGCACACCACACACATACACACACATACAAAACATTACGCAATAGTAAAACCTTAAATATTTTTAGGCTCCGCCCCCCTTTCAGAAAATATCAAACGCGAAACATGAAAATGATTTTATGTAAGGGTTAATAAAACTAACTTTATTATTTACATTTTATTATTCAGAATATTTGTACATAGAAAACATTAAACATTGTACAATAAACATAGATGGATATTTATAATATATTAAATGGAGATTAAAGTACCCTTATAACCATATGATGCAGTGCGACATGAATTTTTAATAGAAAACCGCTTATCAGCTGTATGTTGCATCATCTTGGCCCCGGATACAATACTAACACCTCCGTATTTTCCAGGTTGAAAAGTTGTAGTAGGAATACTATAGCATAACCCTCCTCTGTTACTCCCGTGTAAATTAGCATTAGGATTCTGTGATTCGTCTATTCGAGCTGCGTTTTTATGAGGCAGGTCATCGTTTCGTGCGTCATCTTCACCAACATTATCCAATTGTATTTCATTCATGCTCCTTCACTGTAACATCATGGTTTTTGATATCATCATACAATGACTCATCATGGCCTGCACTATTTTCAGAACTATAGCAAGCGCAAAAGCGCACAATTTTTCAAAATAATTAGTATCTTTTGTATCTTTATTGATTGTAAGACCTTTGGCCTTTACAATATATTTTATATTTCCATCAGCGGTTCTTATTCTAACAGCATAAGACTTTGGCCCTGTACACACAAAGGAATCGGCGTATGCCTCAGTACCATAATCTGCTATTTCATCTGTTAGTTCACCTAAAAAGTTTCCTGTTTCAGGAACTTCATCGTTTTCTCCAGCGACAAAAATACAAGAGTCTGTATCGCAGTACAATGCCCTTTGTTTGACTTTGTTAAGGAGCTCGTATAATTTTATACGTGCATATGCAGTTGTAAACGACGCGATAGGAATATTTGTAGCAGTTGACGTGCGTTCGGCTAGTGCATTTTTGACAACTGTTACAACATATTTACAGCCTATTGGAATAACGCTAGTGACTTCATTGTCACATTGATTGATTAGTTCCCATACTTGTTTATCACTAGTACATACTACATCTCCTCTTGTAGGCGTATTTTGCGCAAATTTTCCCCAAAGAGAATTGAGACATAATTTTTGCAATGAAACCGCCATCCCAGATTTTCTTGAATATTGTTAATATCAAGTTCGACACTTTCCTTTTCTCTGAAAAGACGAACAAACTCTAAGTTTTTCCCTCGAAATCAGGATCATCTTTCGTGAATATTATTTGGTGGTCCTGATGCCTCTGTTTTTATTTTTAAGAAGTGTTCACATATCCTTCAAATAAAAAACTCCTTCTCTTTAAACGACCAAACTTCAAATATTTTAATTAATTTCTATCCCCATGTCTATAGCCTACTGAATTTCAGGTGTTGTGTATACACCTTCAATAGCACGCTCATTCTTATCATGATTGCATTTCGCACAATTTTCTTCAACACATTTTACACAGAGTGGAAATATAATTATTTTGACACGTTTAGCGAGAACAGGGATGTATAAGTCTTGAGGAGAAAGAATCTTAATGTAAGCTGTACCGAAATATTTATCATTGATACCATTCTTAAATGATTCAATGTCTGGTACTTTATCACCTATTAGTTTTTCAGGGGGACCACAAGGGTATTTCATTCGTTTCTGAACATAAGGATAAAGCGATGTATAGTCTAAATACATGATCTTCTGTCCTTTAGTTGGAGGGTAGTAATGTACGAATGGTTCAGTGCGACCTCCAAACAATGAATTGTCTATTATGAGTCTGTTGTTAACAACATCATTGCTAAGACGTTGAATATAGTCGTTAATGCTTATGTTTTCATCTGAATGATCAGGATCTTGAATGAATTGGGTCTTTTGTACCTTCCATTCACATTCCCACACACGTACTACATTAAACCCTGCTTCTTTATACCTATCTTCTTGTTTCATGGTGAGATTGTAGCGGTCAACAGCCGATACGTTATGCAGCATCCCTTTTCCTTTATTACAGTCTTTATGTCCATGCCATGCACAACCATGGTATAGGAAAGCAGTTTTCACTCTTTTTACATAACCAAACCCGTCAGGGTAAAGCCACTTGTTCTTAATTTTAAACCCTTTCTCTCCACCGTTGCGAGCGTGTCTTATGTTTATATTATTCAATTTTTCTTGATACAAGAGCCAGCGAATAGCTTCGTATGTGAAAGGTTTAGGGTTCTCTCGACCTAGAATAGTAATTTTTTCCTCAGGCATAAACACATTTTTAAAAAGTGTAAAGCATAAAGATGCAATTGTTGTGTTGTTATCTAGACAATCTATATCAAATTCTTTAATGAAGCTACCTCTAAACTTCTCAAAACATTTTCTTAGTATATTAACATCTTGTACACAGTACTTTTCACATTCTTCAAAAATATTGTATTCTTTACCTATAAACTTATTATAGTACTCTTCAAATTCTAGCTTTTCATCTGTTGACATTTTATCTACTTCGAAGAATTTCTTATCAGGAATAGGTCCTTTATAATTCAATGTATCTTCATTTAAAAATGTATAGGGAAAGAAACCCTTGGAATTGCCTTTTTCACTAACACCCATGTGCATTTAGGTAAGCTTTTCAATGCGCATGGTGTGAAAAGCAATGTATCCCTGAAGTCTATATTTCCATTCGATCCCATTGAAATTATTTTATTACCTCTTTTTAAAGGGTTTCTGTTGATAGAATCTGAACTCGGGTGGGTCAGTAATGATGCATATACGAACTGATGATCAAATTTTCCGCCATTATGTGCAGCAACAAGTACTTTTGACTTAGGATTTTTCTCTGAAAACTCCATCAGGAAGTCTATAAATTGATTTACAGGCGTTTTTTCGGTCTCTAATTTAAATGTTCTTGTTCTTGAACCACAATGTGAGCATACCTGCTCACCTTCCTTATCTGTACACATTTCGCATATCATCTGGCTTACCAGTAAATAAGGACGCAATTCTATTATTCTTCTTCCTTTATCATCATAACCTTTATCTTCCTGGTATGTCTCGATATCATAGTAACATGTATAAACCACCGGATCAGTATCTTTCTTCTTTTTAATTTTCTTTTTCATGTAGCATATATGATATTCGTCTTCTTTAGGCTCATATAATGTACTGCATGTTTTGCAATAAGCTTTTGTGCAATCGTGTTTGAAATTACCGTAACGATCAGCCTTTATTTGCACGAGGCAGAGGTTTGCAAATCTTAATTTTCTTGCACGTATTATTATTCTGATGTCTTTTAAAACAGAATGCATTATAAAATTCACGATTACATTCACGACATTCATGGAATATACCATCATGATCAAATGAACCTTGACACTTATCGTATAGACACTGTCTACATCCATAATGTTCACAGTCTAATTTATGCGCGATATTATTACTGTTGAAAGTTACAATAAGTGCAAAAGATACCGTTCATATATGCATTCTTTTTCTTGGTATTCTCAAAACATAACTTTAACTTATCTTCTGTTATAGCATAGTAATGATTAACTCCATCATGGCCTATAATGTATAAAGGGTCATCTCTGTTCTCGTTAGATGGATTATAAAGTATTTTTACTCCATTACCTTCAGGACCGAATACGACTATACGGCATTTTTCGATATTCTCGATTTTTTCAAAATCAGTTACTATGAAAGAATCTGTATATATTCCATACCACATTTTTTAGCTAATGCTTCTGCCTCATTCTCAATTGTACACGAATGTATATGTTTGGCCTTTACACATTCACGAGTTATTTTCCTAAACAGGACAACAGATTTGAAAGCGCAACCTACATCGCCTTTCTCTAGGTGAACTTTACTAATGTAACGATGTTTGAAACTAAGATTTTGTGGCTCGAATGCATCGGTTTTACAGTCATCGC
>JABUQX010000576.1:22500-28016 GCA_015478945.1 Trachelipus rathkii | reverse complement strand
CCCCTTCAAGAGATATAAGGTTGTGTCAGATTTACCAATAGGTGCGAAATGGTGTATTTAAAGAGAGAAGGACTAGTGGTGAAACATAGGATCAAGTGTGTTCAAGAATTGTTTGGGACATCGGGAATGTGTAGATTCTTTAATTAGTTGCTCCAGATCGTTGAGAATGCTGAATGATTCCGCCCCTCCCCCCTAGATCAGTATGAGATGACCCCAACCATTCAGTGTTGTGTACATTGAAACTCTAACAGAGGACCTCAGTATTTGAAAGAAGATATAACAGTCTTCTGTGAGAAATAGAAAGATATTCAAAAAAAGGCGGAAAATCTGTTCTGCGTTAGGAGAATAGTAGCAGAAGCACTAATATTATTGTAGTGGAAGGAAGAAAAATTTTAAGCCACAGAACATCTAAATTAGGAGATTCAAGATTCACGAGACGTGTTACAGGAGTGTTAATATTAACATAGGCCTCCCCCCTTTAGACCGAAATTATGAAATAAGCTATAGTTGGATATATATATATATATATATATATATATATATATGTATATATATATATATATATATATATATATATATATATATATATATATGGAGAAAGTCTATTTATAGACCTTTTTAACGGTACTCGTTACCCCCCAAAAAATAGTACAGGGTATCTCTATGGACCATAAATAGATTCTCTTTCTATTTGTTAATATATATTCAGTTACTATATATATATATAGTGATATATATATATATATATATATATATATATATATATATATATATATATATATTATATATATATATATATATATATATATATATATATATATATATATAGAAAGAGAGTATATATATGTATAGAGTATATATATTTGTGGTCTTGCATATATATATAAGTATATATACATATATATATATATATATATATTATTATTATTACATATATATATTTGGGAAAATCTGGAACTCGTTCGTATATAGACATGAAGGCGGACATTATAGTCAACGTCAGAGATACGTCACTTGCATGCAAACTCTGACGTCAGAGCATGACGCCCACATCTCTCACTCCATACTGCACATGTCTTAGAAGTTATAAGTTTAACATAAAAAAAAAATATATATATATATATATATATATATATATATATATATATATATATATATATATATATATATATATATATATATATATATATATATATATATATTATATTTTTGTATTTCTATATATATATATATATATATTTATATATATATATATATATATATATATATATATATATATATATATATATATATATATATATATATATATATATATTTGAGGTGGCCAGCCGCCTAGGTGGATTAGGTGGCTTGTATATATCTATGTCTACCTAACCACACTTTATCCTAACCTAAGTTTAAAATTCATATAGTAGGACCTTACCTAGATTGATCGTCGTTGCCTCCAGCGGAGACCTAGCCTAGATTTATTGTGGTTGCCGTCAACGTAGACCTAACCTAGATTTATTGTGGTTGCCCCCACCTAAACCTAACCTAGACAGATTTTTAAGTAAAAATTGTGAATATTTAACTTGAATAAGAAAAATTAGATTTTTTTTAAAAAACAATAACAAAGTAAGATTTGTGCATATATATATATATATATATATATATATATATATATATATATATATATATATATATATATATATATATATATATAAAATGATTACCTCAACAAGTTTGAAATTTTTGTACTGCTTCAAAAAACTTTTCAAATCGTTGATCTCTTGTATACTTTTTGAGAAATTGAAATTTGGCTAAATAGCCGATTAGATGTTCTTTTTTCCTGCCTTTCTTAGGAATTAGTGACTTAACCTAAAAATTTTCCATATTTTAGCTTAAAATATATACGTAACTTACGTAACGAAAATCTTAAAAAAATTACAGATTACCTGAAACCAGTTTCCTTTAATTGTATTCGTATGGGCCCCTTTAATAGGGTCAACAAAATTGTAGCTATAGTTCACAGTTAGATGGTTAAATTTTTTCTTCACATCATTGTACTCCTTCCAACAATCAGAAATTATAGTCGTGCCTGGTAGAATATTTTCTTCAATAATTTTCATTGGTGTTTCAGAATCACGTTTTTCTACAGGAATTACAAAAGATTTCGTTGATCCGCATTCTATGCCTCCAAAAACCCACGTATTTTTACCACCTCTTCCTTTATGATATTTCCTTTTCCCGAAAGCCCTTTCATCGATCTCGACTACTTTCCCTTGGCCCTCTAATTTAGAAGAATTCAAAATATTTTCGCTATTGCAAATCTCCCTACAAAAGGAAACCAATCAACAGGTGTTATATTTGAAATTTCCAAAAAATTGGTCACTTGAGTTACGGTAGATTCTTGAAGAAAAAAATACTAATAACATAACCTTTTCATACGAAAGTCTAATATCAGCAAGCTAAAAAAAATTTTCTGCTGCCGAAAAATATGATTTACATAATTTACAATAAAAATTATATTTCTGTCCTTGTTTAGTTAACTCACATCGAATATCACAGTGTATACAAGTTTTTTTTTATTAACGTTATATTTTAAAAAAGCCAATAAAGTACTTTCATCAGCTATTAAATCATTTATGCACAAAATAGACATTATTATTCACTTATAAACATGTTAACAGAAACACCATACCTTGAAACTGAAAACTATTATTATTTCGCATAGTTCATTTATTAACCTGCCATATTGCCGGTCTCATTACGATATTTGCATATATTGCCAGATATATATATATATATATATATATATATATATATATATATATATATATATATATATATATATATATATATATATATATATATATATATATATATATATTTAGTGAGGAGGAGGAGGAGAGAGGAATGGACATGGATAACGGTCGTCAGAGTATGAGGTCAAGATTTCACATCTATACGTACATAATGAACGTGAAGTTCCATTTTAAATATAATGAACAATGACAGACACACATACATACATGAATATACACATATATATATATATATATATATATATATATATATATATATGGAGAGAACGTGGTGTGAGGGAGAGAGTGAGCTCTGGTGAGAGAGAGAGAGAGAGAGAGAGAGAGAGAGTGAGAGAGAGAGAAAGAGAGAGAGAGAGAGGAAAGATGGAAACGGGAGTCGGGGTTCTCGGCTCTCCTGGGGAAACGGACAGGGTAGATTATTTCCCTCGTTTTGGGAAGGGCCTGAACCCTGCTCTTGGCATTTGGTGTCGCTTGGGTTCCTCCGTCTCTACGGGGTATAGAAAACGTCCCTTTGTTCCCCGTCGGTTCGAGCCCCTTACTTTGTCTAGCTAATACATTTAATTAAGATATATATATATATATATATATATATATATATATATATATATATATATATATATATATATATATATATATATATATATATATATATATATATATATATATATATATAAATAAAAAATATAAATATATATATATATATAACACATACAGGAGAGAGGAGAAAGAGAGAGAGAGAGAGAGAGAGAGAGAGAGAGAGAGAGAGAGAGAGGAGAGAGAGAGAGAGGAGAGAGAGTTTTTGGCAGAGAGAGAGAATCAATTAAATTAAACTTTTTTTATTTAGTATTAACACTTTTATTTGTAAATACGCTAATAATATATCATTTTCATTTAAAAAACTGCATTTTTTATTTAGTATAAACACTTGTATTTGTAAATACGCTAATAATATTTTAGTTTCATTTAAAAAAAAACCTGCTCGTAGTATGTAATAAAACTGAAAATATTAGTCAGAAAATAGAGTAAGAAAACAAATTAAAATTAATTTTAAAAGAGCATATTAAAGAAAAAGACGGGAAGAAGCTTATACTAAGATCTTACCATAGCTTCTTCATTGAACTGAGGTCGTGCTTCTACCTCGTAGCGCCGATTTCAGATGGTGAGAGAGTGAAATCGCTAGGTACCGATTTCAATGTTCTGAAAGTGGATGTAACGCCGCTTATATCGGATACACAACGAATACCCTCAACATGAGAATGTCGAAGCATAAGTATAACCCGAGTAAAGTATTTCAACATTTTAAAGAAGAACATAGCAAAAATCCCGATAACAAAATAAAAGAAAACTTTTCCATCATAACAAGAAAGAATGATTTTTATGAATTGCGTCTAAGGGAATCCTTGCTCTTAAGGAAACGCAAACCAGTAATAAATATAAAATATGATGAAATGTCCAATTTTTTAAACATATTTAAATAACAAAAAGTCAATGCATGCTAACTTTTCTAACTTTTTAAAATTATTAATTTTACTTATTTATTTTTGTTATTAGTTTAAACTATATTTATATTATAAAAATTGTTAAAATCTGAAAATAAAACTATTCCTTGAAAATGTAAAAAGTATACGGACGAAAGTTTGGTACATTTATGAAATCAATAGTTTTATTTTACTCCAGAATAATATTGAAGAAATATTCTTCTGTAGAAAAAAGTACTTTCAGGAGGCTTGAAAAAGCATCAAAATCATACATCAAAATAATAATAACAATAATGATAGTAATAATAATAATAATGAAGAGTGTTATAACCTCGCTTTAGGATTCAGAGTCTGAGAAGGAGTAGGAGTTGTACCGATCTGGATCTGTATTGGAAACAGAGCAGCTCTATACGGTGGTAGAATCAATCTCTGCTTCAGACTTGCATTATGTTTGTCAAGTCAAAGCATGTGTAATGAAAGATGTTGAGTACGAACACACTGGTCTCCCCACCCTCTATGAGATATTATATATTTCAAAGAGGGTGGGGGCCATACCATCAGCCGAATATATATATATATATATATATATATATATATATATATATATATATATATTATTATATATATATATATATATATATATATATATATATATATATATATATTTTAAATATATATATATATATATATATATATATAGGAGTATATATATATATATATATATATATATATATATATATATATATATATATATATATATATGAGAGTGAGAGTGAGAGAAAGAGAGAGAGTATATATCGAGAGTGCGCGCTGAAGGGTCCGTGCTCTTAAAAATGAAAAGTTGTAGATTGAATTTTTTTTTATTCTCTTTCATATTACCAGTTTTCTAAGATTTGATTATTAACTATATTATTTAGAGTACATCATTTTCTTTTTACCCGTGACAATTATACTATCACAATTTCATTTTGTAGTCTTAAACTATTATAATTTATTTTCCTTCGCTTAAAAATTTAGTTTTTCGTGTTTTATTTTGTTTATAGTTGCTATTTATTTTTTTTAAAAAATATTTTTAGAAATTCTATTTCATTATTAAATTTTTTTTTACTAAAGAAAATTTTATTTTTTATTAAAAAATATATGTTTTACATACTCTAAAGCAGTAAAGCAGTAAAGCAGTATTGCAAATATTAGACCCCCTTCCATTACCCAGGCCAATCCCCACCATGCTCTT
>JABUQX010000576.1:12500-17500 GCA_015478945.1 Trachelipus rathkii | reverse complement strand
ACAGTAGTAAATAATAATGAATTCCTTTTATTACATTAGTTGCTTTTATTTTTTTTAGAGGGACAGTCTGCCTCCTCAGGAAGTGTCCCAATTCACCCTGCCTGATATATATATATATATATATATATATATATATATATATATATATATATATATATATATATATATATATATATATATATATATATATATATATATATATATATATATATATATATATATATTAATGTGAATGACATATTATAATCACTTACTTATAAGCATCGGTAAGATGAACAAAATAAAAAAAATCATGTTTAGATCCCCCTGTCCATCTCTCGTATGTGGTCCAACTGGATCTGGTAAGACGTACGCATTATTAAAGTTCCTAAAACACTCTGACCTGCTCAAACAACTCCCTGTGAAAATAATCTGTTGTTACAGCATCTATCAATCTATTTTTAACGGATATAAAGGTGTGATTAAATTTCACGAAAGTATATACCGTGTCAAGTCTTTGTTTTCAAGGTCATAAAATTATAATCCTTGACGATTTGATGCATAAACTTAACGAGGATGTAGCAGAAACTTTCACAGTCTACTCTCATCATTTAAATGTCAGTGTTTTTTATAACTCAGAATATCTTCCATCAGAATAAGTATATGAGAGTTGTGTCTTTAAATACACAATATTTAATTTTGTTCGGGCAAAGAAGAGATATGAGTCAGATCAATGTGTTAGCAACTCAAATGTTTCCTACGCAGAGGAAGGAGTTCCTAAAGGTGTATAAAGAAGTTACATCTATACCACATGGTTATTTACTGTGTGATCTGCACCCTAAGAACACGTACAGGGTACTGCTACGTGCAAACATCTTACCTAGCCAAACTGAAATTGTCTGCATCCCTGAATAACAATGAGGAAGCTGGTGGAAAAAAAATTACCCGTTGTAAAAAAAAATATATGAAACTAAGTAAAGCTGAAAAACGCAAACGCCTATAATGCATTTCATTCGCCCGATGTGTGTGTGAAATATGTCTTAACCTTATAAAAGAAAATGTCCCAATAAAAGAGCCTCAGAAACAAAAGTTACGTCGGCATAGCAACATCCTTAGAAAACTTACATAGCGTGTTAGTATTGCTATAAATGTTTTAAATTGAAAACCTGCTTCTATATTTATTTTCCTCTTTACTACAAAGAAGTTATTTTTATGTCATTTGCGACTTTATAATGCAAAATGAATGTTCAAATAAGACGTAAAGCAGTGTAGCAATAGCGCATGGTAAAACAGGAGGGGTCTTGTACGAGTTGTTTGCGCTACTGTTTTGCTGCTTTACTGCTTTAGTGTCGTTAAATATGCACTTTAATGACCATGAAGCTCTAAAACAATAGATCATGGTTAGGAATGAGTGGGTTTGTGTGCCTGTTTACGCTACTGATTTACTGCTTTAGGATCATTAAATATGCATTTTTAATGATCCTAAAGTAGTAAAGCGGTAGCGCAGGGCTTGTTTGGGGTTTTAGCTATTGCTTTACCGCTTTACTGCTTTAGGGTCAATAAAATACATATTTTTAATTAAAAAGTAAATTTTCTTTTAGCAAAAACATAAAATGTTTGTTTAATAATGGAATAGATTTTCTGAAATTGAATATATTTTTAAAATAAATAACAGCTTTAAACAAAATAAAACTTATGAAATAATATTTTAAACAAAAGAAAATATAATAGTTTACGTTTACAATAGAAATTGTGAAAATATAAAGGTCTCTGTTTGAAAAGAAAAATTATTTATTAAAAGTGTAGAAAACGGAATAACGTCACAACTCGTAAATGAAAAAATAAATGTTACAATTTAAAATATATTTATTTAAGTTCACGTTCAAAGTTTAGAAAACGGGTTATATGAAAATATAAATGTGTGTGTTTGAAAGGAAAATGAAGTATACATATTATTAAAGGAAAATATATTTATTTATTAAAAGTGTACGAATAAAACGCAGAAAACGAATTCATTGCATTACCCATGGGCTTGCAGCCAACCCTCAAAATCAAGTTCCACTGGGTTGTAAACATAGGTAAAGATACCCCATTTGGTTTATTACAAGTTCATAGCTAGATTTCAAGATTCGGCCATAGCTCAGGCTCCGAAGGCTTAGTGCTAGTGTTCCGCATCATGAGCATACTCAGGAACCAACTCCTTTCCTGACTCCGAATCCTTTAAGAAAACATGTCGGCTGATAAGTGTCCAAATCCATCAATGTAATGGAAATTCACAAGTGGTAGGGGATCGGTATTGTGAACATGTTATAATAAATTTTGAGGTGGTTTTATTCTGAGTAGTAGAGTTGGTATCCACATATACTTGATGATACTTTTGATGACGAAACCTCATCGTAAACGAGGTTACGTACTCTTGGCTCAACGCTAGGGGTTAGCACCCCCTCTTAAAGTTTCGCAAGCAATGGCTTTCTTTGTCCTTAGCAATGCGGAGTTATATAGGTCGTACCCCCTTGAAATTAGGTATCATTATAGGTGATGGTGTGACCTCGACATAGATGAGTATACATGGGGCTGCATCAACCAAAGGGGATGTAGCCCCCTTAAATTTTAGGCCCCTTTTTATTTCATAAACTTTCTTTTTATTGTATTTCTTTAAATTTCGCAATGTTTTAATAAAATTAGGTTCTAAACTAATGTAGATTATATTAGATTAGGAAATATTTCAAAAAATTCTTTATTTATTGGTCCATTCCAGTAGGTAGTTAAGGCGTGGTACCATGACCGTAGCTCTATTAACCAAATATCAAAATTAACTTTACCTTTTGATCAAACAATAAACCATTAGTATCAAAAAATCAATGCTTGTCCCTCCCTAAAAAACAATATGTCGATGAAAAAGCATCAATTTATTTATTTTAATTATTGACCCTATATCTTTGCACATGCTATGCAATGACATCAAACTTAACAATACATTTTCAAATCAATATTTTAAAACTTATCAATTTCCAAACTCTTTTCAAATCTCTGCTAACATTATATTTTTTCACGGAATATCACAATAAAAGAATTGCAGCATAAAATGTGATTTCAAATCTATAAAAGTGGATTTTTATACATACACATTCAATTATCAAAACAATTCACATTACAATTTATTGGTTTTTGCAACTACGTGAAAACATTCACTATAGTCTAACATTAAATTCAATCAGTTAAAATGTTTTTTTTACAATATAAAAGAGTTTATTTGATAAAAATTTTTTTTTTATAAATGATTGGATTATAATAATATTTATTTCTTAGAAAAATTTCTGTGATTGGGGGGAATTATTTTATTGGAACAATATGCTCATAGCCTTTATTACAAATTCTAAGAAATGTATATTTTTAAATAGCGATTTTATTAAAGTAAAAATATTCTTATATGTATTTATAGTTGAAATTTTTACAAATTGAAAAAGAAATTAATTGTGAAAAAGGATTGATAAGAGGTGTTATAAAATTCTGTATCTATATATAGATATAAACAATATATATATATATATATATATATATATATATATATATATATATAATATATTTATTATACTATATATATAATATATTATACATATACTACTCAATTATATATATATATAATATATATATATAATAATATATTATAATATTTACATAATATATATACTACCAATATCCTACTCCACCCGACGCTATATATATATTATACTATATATCTATAATAATATACTATATATATATATACTATTACTATATATATATATATATATATATATATATATATATATGGGGATGCTGAATAGATGAATAGATATATATAAGGTGAGCGAGCTTGCAAGTTTCTGCCTAATTAAATATTCATATTTTTAAAATACTAAATTAATCAACTTCTAGATCTTTTTATGTACTGAAACTAAGTACAAAGGTTTATATTACATTAACTGACCTTTTTATGGTACTTTTGAGTCAGTTAAATTAATAGCTACTCGGTAAATTTCATTGCAAGTTTCTTACAGCAGACGATCTTTTCCAATACTTTTTGATGGATTAACAAAATGTCATTTGTTTTTTTTTTTAACAATCATAACTTCTATAGGGCTTTGATATATTTCGTGAATTATGTGTTTGTATATTCACGAATCTTTGTTTTTTAATCTATATTAACTTCATTTTCATACTTTACCTTGAGATGTCGTGACATGAGGTAAAATAAAAATATAATACGATTTCTCTTTAACAATTCTGTTTTAAGTATTGAAATTTGGAACATATGATCAGTAACTAATACTGGTCATTTTAAAATATATACTTTTTCATATGATTAATTAGATAATTATATAATAATTATACTTAATTCTCTGAAAGATAAATATCACAAGTAGTTAACATGATATGGCCCCAAAAATTGACACTAGATATCACTAATTTTATTAAGATAATTTAGACTTTTTTGTGTAGTAAGCATGTTACTATTTGATTAGTAATTTACATTAATTTTAATAATTATTTTTAATTAAACTAAAATTTAATTAGTTAATTCAAAAATCAAAACTAGAAATAATAATTGCCTTCCATGCATGTTTAAAAGAAAGCTCATGGGCTGAAGCTTCACTTGTTTAATCTTCGCTCTTGCAAATTGACGTTAGTTTTCTCGTGTTTGAAATTTCCGTCAGCTATTCTTCTAAGTGATATATGAGCCAATAACGTAGATATATATTTGCACAACCTTTGTTCTTAAAATAATGGATTCCCATTAAGTTTCAGAGATCAATTCCGTGTTCTATTACTTGCAGGGGTATTCAAAGGATTGAGAATACCAGAAATTTAATAAAGATAGTTCAAAGGTCATGGCACACAGACACCTCTCAAACCCAGTAGCAGAATCTAAAGACTTGAAGAGACCAAAGATATTAAGGTCTCAATCGGAAAGTCAGTTGTCCGTAATGAAAGCTGTCAGTATTTCTTTAGATTCTACGGGGGAGCTTACAGGAGATTTC
>JABUQX010000576.1:0-5000 GCA_015478945.1 Trachelipus rathkii | reverse complement strand
AGACAGGGCGAAAGCCCTAAATGGGATATATAATATAATATATAATGTATATATATATATAATATAATATATGATATATATATATAATATATATATATAATATATATATATATATATACTATATATATATATATATATATATATCAATATAATATATATATATATATATATATATATATATATATATATATATATATATATATATATATATATATATATTACTATATAATATACGATAATATATATATAATATATTATATATATATATATATATTGATTGATAATTTAGTCTGCAACTTCTCGGCAATTATAAGTATTGATGATGTTTACCCCTTTAGGCCAGGAGGTACAAATCATCAATATATACATAAAAATATATATATATATATATTATATATATTATATATATTATAAATTATATATATATATATATATATATATATATATTATATATATATTATATATATTATATTATAATATATATATGATATATATATATATATAGTATATAATATTAAAGGACTTCGTTCTCTCCTACGCCACCAATCATTGGCATTAGGCCCTTTGGATGGTGTTACTAAGATTCGGGAGGTCAGCTCGATTGATAAACAGTCGTTAGTTCTTTATTATTTTTTGCAACTTTCACCACCTTCTTTTTAACTTCCAATTTATTGAACAATACTGAAATTCACCACAGTTCTTGCTGTTCTTAATTAACTAAAACTCAATTGTTTAAGCGCACAGATAATAATCGCTACTCTGTTCCCTCCATAATTTTATCCTTTATTTTCACCAAAAGGTAATTGATCTCCTTATGTTTAAAACATGGTCGTCTGTTCTAGTGTTCCTAATTTCTAGTCTAAAATATTCTGCCCAATGGGTTAGACTTTCCTGCCAATATATAATTAAACTTATTTGTTCTGTTATTTATTTCCTGAGTCTAGTAACTATTCTAAACTCTTTGAATATCTAACTTTTTTTTTTTTATTACAGTCAACCAACACTCACGGGCTGGGCCCTTTTAAAGGAGGGGGCAGAAGATAAAAGGAAAACCCACCCATGCTCTAGCTTAACGCAAATCTCTCAGGTGAGCGCAGACGTGGGCTTTAAAGAGGGGAAGATTAAATACAGTTGGAAAAACAGAAGAAGGCAAGGAGTTCCACAGAACAGAAATAGCTGGAAAGAAAGAGGCACCAACGAACAAGTTCAGTTTTCAATACTACAAAATATCTGCGAGAGTTAGCAAAATTCCCTTGTGACATGAGGCAAATGCAAAGGTAGTGGAATGCAGTCAACTCCCCTGATACTTCCGCCAGAAAATTTCCATAAAAGAGATAGTGCACCAACGTCACGTCGCAGAGATAGAGGTTCAAGGAGTTTGAAAAAAGGGGACAGTTTATTACTCTCTTAGCTTTAGACTCAACCCTATCCAATAGAAGGGTAGAGCTAGAGCTCCACCCAGATGTGAGAACAGTACTGCTACAAGGGCGAACAGATTCGTTTATATGACCCGGAGAATTGCCTGATGGAAAAATTCCTGCAATTCCAAAAAGAAATAACAGCTTTGAAGCCTTCTCTAGCAACCATTGTAATATCACGTTACCAAGACAATTTGGTTGAGGCTAAAAATATTTACATTGTTCACAGGAGAGACGGTAGATCCGTAGAACGGAATAAGAAAGTTGAGGTGTTTTGAGAGGGAGATATAGAGAGTTGAGTTTTTAAAGAGTTGAATTTTACAAGGTTGAAGTGACTCCACCGGGAAATCCCACCCAGATCGGCAAGAATAGAATGGGAAAGCTGAAGACGAGAGGCAAATCTAGATGCAAAAGAGAGAGCAGATTTGAAAATAAATAGCACATTTATGAGTGTTGAGTTATTGGCATAAGAGATAGCACGAAGGAAGATAGAGTACCAATTTTGGTGTTAAGAGTTGATTCAGCAGCCTATGAGTGAACACCACTATTTACAGAGAAGGAAAGGGTTGCCAAATCTATAGTATGCCATTTGATTTATCTGAGAGGAAGCTAAACATGAGTAAGTTATAGCAAAGAAACCAAAGAAGGGAGTTTGAGAGCGACGCGCCACCCGGTCAAAAAGCTTCTGATATGTCAAGCGTCACCTAACGCAAGACCTAGCATACAAATTCAGTAAGAGACCATAAATCACTTAGATAGGAGAGTGCGTCACCAGTTGACCTCGAACGTCGAAAGCCTTGAACGATGATCCAGCAGCTGGAACATAGCTCTAGATGATCCTAAGAGTTTTAGGAGCAAGAGCTTGAACACTAGATAGAATATAAGTGAGAAAGGAAAGTGAGGGCGACAGTTTGAAGGATTAGAGCGCTACTTTTCGGGATTGGTTGAAATATGCGCTTTTCCAGCACTGAGAAAAGATTAGTAATAAGACATAGAGAGAAGAGTTGAAGGGTGACAGGCGCCAGCTCAGAAGCACATTCCTCAAAAACACGGGGAGGAATGCTATCCGCTGCTGGGGCCTTCTTTCTCTTAGATCTCAGATCTCATGCACACGATCATGTGTGATCCCAGGTAAGGGCATGGGAAACCTAGCGAGAAGGAGCAGGAGGAGGGATGCAGAATCGTCCAGGGTAGAATTAGATGGAAAAAGAGGCCAAGATTGCATTTTCAAATATAGACTACAGAACCGTCAGGAGCGAACAAGAGAGAAGGCAGATTTACAAAAGCTGTTAGAGATGCTTTTTGGCAAGAGGCTGTGAAATTTTACAGCCACAGGGAGAACCAAGATGTTGAGGCACTTTAGCCTGCTGCACAGTAACTCCTGCAAATAATTCCGAGGAATAAAAATTGGTAAGAGTAATAAGAGAACGAGAGTTTATCCATGCCCGATACCCAATGTCTCTCTCCTGAATGGCGTGAGAAGAAACTCCATCGAAACATGGATTTTGAGGGAAAAAAATTAGTTGAAGATGGAATGAACCTGCTCATCCCATCAAGCAACACGGCCCTTACCTTTTCAGTGGTTACTGAAGCATTCTCCTAGTCAAAGCAGGGAGCACCCAAGTATAGTTATAAGAAAACGACGCAATGCCCGCCCCAATTAGCCTGATTATAGAAAAATAGAAATTATGTTTAGGTATGGGTGGAGCTGGTGGAGAAAAAGTGGCTGGCAAATTATGGTTTACAAGATTGTGGTCAGAGTTACCAATTAGAGGAAAGATGGTGTATTTATACGAGAAGGAATAGTAGTGAAACATAAGTCGAGCGTGTTCAAGAATTGGTTAGGCCGATGCGGGATATGTGTAGCTTATGAATAGGTTACGTTTTTGTATGTTATGTGTTACTTTACTGTTGTTAAGTGTGGAACTTTGTTAATGTTAGCTGTTTATTCGTACTTAAGGGGTGTTAGTGTTTGTTGTTGTACATTATAATTGTAGATAGGATGCCATGTTAGCTTTATTAATGTGAAAACTTTGTTACGTTAGCATATATTCGTTGATCAGTGTATAAAGAACTTGATTTTTGTTATGTTTATTCAAAATGATACTCGATATGTGCCTTGAAACAATAGATCTATAGATCAATAGATCATGGTAAAGTGGGTGGAGGGAAGGAGGGTAGTGTGATGGTGGCTTGACTTCTGATTTACTATCATTGTTTACAGCATGTAACATAAATAATTTAGTAAAAATATGACTGAATCAATAGACTGTAATAGACTGGCCAGGATCATGGACGGCAGGTGGGTGTGCGGTGGGGTAAACAGATTTACCGATTTGCTGATTTACTGTAGATATAAAAACATGACAATTTTAGTAAAAAATATGACTTGAATCAATAAATCAATTGATCAATAGATCAATAGGTCAATAGATCATGAATGAATAGGAGGGTGGTGGGATGGTGGTTTGATTTACTGATTTACTGATTTAGGGCATGTAAAACAATTTTTGTAAAAAATATGACTTGAATCAATAGATCAATAGATCAATAGATCAATAGATCAATAGATCAGTGGATCAACAGATGGTGGGGAGGGTTATTTGACTTACTGATTTACTGATTTACTGCTTTAGGTATGGAAAACATAAATTTTAGTAAAAATATGACTTAATCAATAACCAATAGATCAAGATGTGCAGTGTGGTATTGCAGGTTTGATTTACTGATTTACTGTTTTAGGTATAAACATAGCAATTTTAGTAAAAATATGACTGAATCAATAGATTAATAGATCAATAGATTAATAGATCAGGAGGTGGGGTGGGGGGGAGGGTAATGTGGAATTTTTGATTTACTGATTTACTGATTTACTGTTTTAGAGTGTGTAAAAACGTAATATTTTTACGTTATAAACATGAAAATCATAAATATTTTAGTAAAAACAATGTTTTAAGCAAATAAAAAAAAATTAAAAATGAATAACAAATAATAAAAATTTGAAAATATATTAAAAATGAATAATTGTAAAATGAAAATTATAAAATAAAATAGCATACAATATATTTTAGTTGACGTTTATAAAAAGAAAACGAGATTTTGAAAATAGAAATGTCAGTTTGATGCTGAACGAATGTTTACTAACTCAGCACCGCACTGGTTCAGCACCACACCGAGCTCAGCACGTTAGACAACTTGCCTTCCTCAGACCCCTTTCCTATCCTTCCTTCCTTCTTCCTCCTCAATCTCTTTGCCTCCGTGCATTCAGGGGACACCCTGGGGTCCCTGACACTTTTTACATGAACTTACAACCCTCATATTCGAGATCTACGGGTTCGATAACATATAAAAGGACACCAATACAGTATTATTATACAAATATTTACAAACTCGGTATCGCACCGGAGCCAGCAGCGTTGCCTGATCCGTAACCGAATCCGGATCCGAATTCAACTCAGGTTCCGCCTAGTCTATACCATTCCACCCCTCTAGCCTTCACCATCTGAAGGGCGCAATGAAAACTAAAGGTTTCACGACAAACGCGAAATTGATAAACACCCAACATATTGAACGAAGCACATC
>JABUQX010000575.1:17500-22500 GCA_015478945.1 Trachelipus rathkii | reverse complement strand
TATATCATATATATATATATATATATATATATATTATATAATATATATATATATATATTATAGTATATATATATAGGCCAGCGTTTAGATTGTCCGTCATATGTATCTTAAAAACTATTAATGCTACAGAAACGAATACATTGCTGGGAATGCTGGTCAATTTTTAGTGCGGGAAATGTTAAAAAAAATTTAAAAAATAATAAATAAAAAAAAAATATCTCAAAAACTACAATAGCTACAGCGAAAAGGAATAATTTTTGGAATCCTGGAAAATTTCACATAAGAAAATGTAAAAAAAATAAAAAAATAAAAAAAATTATTTAATAATTATAGTAATATGTTAGAAAGGGCCTATTTAGAGACCTTTTTATGTTTCTCGTTAAAATAAATAGACTTTCTATTTAATTTTGCTTTTATACGGCACACTAGGGGGCTCGAGCCGACGGGGAACACAGGGGGGGATGTTTTCCATACCCCGTAGGTGAGGGGCGGAGGAACCCCCGCGAACCCAAATACCAAAGAGCGGGGGTTCCGGAGACCCTCCCCGGAGGGGGAATTAGTCCTACCCGTAGTTCCCCGGAAGGCCGAGAGACCCCGACTCCTGCCATCGGTGCGGTATACCCTTGGGGTATTTCTTTAGTAAAAAAAAAAGCCAAAATTTAAAGAAAGTCTATTGATTTTTAACGAAACAATTAAAAGGTCTCTAAATGGCCTTTAATCATATTACTATAATTATTAACAATAATTTTTTATTTTTTATTTGTTTTTTACATTTTCCTAGTGAAATTTTACCAGGATTCCAAAAATGTATTCCTTTTCGCTGTAGATATTGTAGTTTTTGAGAATAATATTTTTTTTTTTTTTATTTTTTTTTTTTTTTACATTTTCCGCACTGAAATTGGACCAGCATTCCAGCAATGTATTCCGTTTTACTTTAGCATTAATAGTTTTTAAGATTACATATGACGACCAACTAAATGCTGACCATATATAAATATATATAAGTATATATATTAATATATATATATATATAATATATAATAATATATATAATATATATTAATATTATATATATATATATATATATATATATTATATATATATATATAATATATATATTACTAACAATTAATTGCAAAAAAAAAAAAGGTTTTAAAATTATTTTTCAAAATAAAATTAACTTTTATGTTAAGATCGAGATGGTTCTATTATTCCATTTGGAAATATTACTAATTTTATATACGCACTTTAACGCTTAGAAGCAAACTGAATGGCAACCTATGCACAATGTATCGTTTTGCTGGGACGATGAATTTAGACATGTTGAGCGCTAATTTTATAATTGCTTCGTACGTGCAAATTTGAATTTCAGTTATTAAGGAGAGGATCCAATTTTAAGAAAAACAAGCGGTTGTTCTTCATATACAACCACCTGTTGTAGGTATAAAACGTTGACGCGGTATATTTTCACACACATTCTTCTCGTTCAAAATTTAATTGACATGTGTTGTAAAGTGTCTGCAACAATCATATTGGTTTGACATTTGAATAACAGTATTCAATGACGGCTTTTTTTATTAAATAATAAATCATTGGGATGTTATTTTAATAAGATCAATTTAGTTTCTTAATATTTAATCCTATAAAAAAAAATTAAAGAATAAAAAATAATAAATAGTTGCAACCTAGCTGCTAGTTGTATAAAATGGTGGGTGCGCAAACCTGCAACCAGGCCACGAGCCGCCCCTGATATATATATATATATATATATATATATATATATTTATATCATATATATATATATAGATTATATATATATATATTATATATATATATATATAATTATATATTAATATATATATATTATTTATTATATTATATATCTAAATATATATATATATATATATAATGATATTATATTATATATATATATATATATATATATATATATATATATATATATATATATATATATATAGTATATATATATTATATATTATTATATAATATATATTATATATAATTATTATATATATATATTATAATATGTATATTATATATATATATATATTATATATATTTATATATATTATATAATATATTATATAATATAATATAATATATATATATAAAATAATATAATATATTATTGAGTATATATATATATTATATATATATATATATATAATATATATATATATATATATATATATTAATATATATATATATATAATATATATATATATATATATTATATGTATAGTAATTATATATATATATTATATATATATATATATATATATAGTAATATATTATATATATATATATATAATTAATATTATATATATATATATTATATATATATATATATATAGATTACATTCATATTTTAAAAGGGCAAGCCTTTAAAATTTGCAAAAACCCGACGGTGTTGGAAAAAAGTTGATTTTCGTTAATTTTACTTTTTCATTCGTGTTGGGTTCAAATTGCGAAAATCATATTTGGAAAATTTGCGCATATATTTTCAAGTGTATAGTATATATATATTATATATATATATACTATATAGTATATATATATACTATATATAATATATATATATATATTTTATATATATATAATATATATTATTATGTATATATATAATATATATAGAATATATATACTATATATATATATATATATATATATATATATATATATATATATATATATATATATATATATATATATATATATATATCTTGAGATTTATTGAAATTTGTTAGAATTCATAGAGGCATCAGGTGGACCAAAATCTGAAAATAGCGTAGAAAATTTTTTTGTTACTCGTGCGAATATGGGGGGGGGGGGTGACCCCTTTTGGCGTTTTTGGGGAAATCTTGGAAGGGGGAAAAGTGAACTTTTGGCGTATAGTTGATATTTTAAAGTTTATTAAGATGAATTTATAGCTACGTGCAAAGCACTACGTATTTCTGGACAGGAAGCTTTTAATCACCTGAGGGACTAACGCGCTAAAAAAAAGAGAATTAGCCAAAGAGATGGAGGAGAAAAAGCTAGCCAAAGAGATAGAACTGCAAAAGCTCCAAATGGAAAAGAAATTAGAACAACAGAAAATAGCTGCCGTGTTAGAAAAAGAAAAACTTGAAGCTGATGAAAGTAGAGAGAAAGCAAAACTTGAAGCTGAAGAACGTAGACGTAGAGAGAGAGAAAAACTTGAAGCCGAGGCGCAGAAAGCGAAACTTGAAGCCGATGAGCGCAGAGAGAGAGAAAAGTTAGAAGAGGAAAAGAGTGCAAGAGATTCCGAGGAGAGAATACTGAAGATGAAGTTGGACGCGGAGACCGCAGAGACAGCATGATGCGCAGTTATCCTCTTCCAGACTCTCAACACAAATTAGCATTCCTTATGACAGTAAATTTCCTAAGTTAAAGCTTCCTAACTTCGATGAAAAGATCAATGATATCGAAAGTATTTATTAATGTTTGGAAAGCAAGCTGAGTCAAATGATGTGCCAAAGAGAAAAACAAGCCTTTAGACTTGGGTCATTCCTAACGGGGAAGGCGTCCAAGTATTTAATAATTTTACGGTTGGGAGAACTCAAAAATTACGAAGACTTAAGTGAGCGTTGTTGATAGGTAACAACCTCACCGAAAGTGGGTACTGTACGAAATATAAGAATATGAGCCGACTGAGGATGACAGTCCGAGAGTTTATATTAGAAAAATCGTCGAAGCTCTTCGAAAATGGGTAACCGCGGCAAAAGTGAAAATGACCGCCGACGATTTGATAGATTTCTTTTCAATTGACAAATATTTAAGTACGGTGCCGAAAGAGCTTGCTGTTTATTTAAAAGAAAAGAACGAAAAAGATATTGATGATATAATAGTTAGCTCAGAAAATTATATAGAAGCCCATCATATTAAGTTAACGTCAAGTCACGCACGTAGTCAGAGTCATGGAAATAATAGCAATCACAGCAATAATAATAGTTATAAATCGAGAAATAATATAAGTTATCATAGGAACGATAACTCCAAGACCTATAACCAACATGCATCTAGACCAACTAATAACGTAGTAAAGAGCAATAATGGGAGCAGCGACAGGCGAGAACACCGTCGCAGTAGCAGTGAACCGAGAGCAGTGGTCACTTGCTACAGATGTTCAAGAAGAGGGCATTTAGCTCGAGACTGCAAGGCCCCTCCATACTTCAATAACAGTGGCAGAAATTTTGGAAACTACAGTAACAGACAAAGGGAAGACGGAAAGAGTACGGCAGCGTCCGGAGATTTCCGAAGAGGAAGAAAAGCCCTGAGATGCTCAGGTGAAGAACCGTCTCTCCCTACTGAAGCAGTTATGGTGAGCGAAACTGACAGGTATTCGCATCATTTATCTATAACTTACGGGACAGTGAACGGGTATCGCGTTCAGATACTCCGTAATAGCGGTTGTAATTTCGTAGTTGTACGTGAGAAGTACGTGCCTGAAGAGTGCTATACTGGTGCACATACAACCATGAGATTGTTGGATAGCACGGCCCGAGAAGTTCCACTCGCAAATGTTGATGTAGATACCCCATACTTTGTGGGCAAAACGACCGCAGCAGTGCTGCCAGAGGTCGTGTATGATCTTGTGATAGGAAATATTGAAGGGGCATTACCCCCGTATCAGCCAAACCTCGTATGGGAAGCGACTAAGTGTCATGGTCCTCGTGATGTGCCGGACGGAACAGCTCAGAAGGAGTTGCTATTCCCCATTGCCGAGCGAGCTGAGGAAGATTCACTAGAAGAATCCATGGAAAGGCGCAACGCCGAACAGCAAGATCATATCTCTGAAAGGGCGAGAACGGAAGGAGAACAGAAAATAGAGGAAGAACCGTCTATGCAGCAATCAGTAATCATAGTTGATAAGAGAATAGAGCCAACCGCGGAAACACAAATGTGTAATGAACAGAAGTCCCAAGATTCCAATATTGGAAATAGAGTTATTGTAGAAAATG
>JABUQX010000575.1:5000-12500 GCA_015478945.1 Trachelipus rathkii | reverse complement strand
CGGCAGATATATATTAATAGTAATCATATTGTTTTAAGAAGAGCAGTACATAGTTTCTTATTTTTTTAAAGAGTATCTAATTTTTCAGTGTATAAGTGATTCCATTGCAATTATTTTCAATATTTATTTTAACTTAATTATATAAGATTATATTTGAGGGTGTTGCACAGAATTTTGACGAGATCTTTAAGTTATTTTTTTAAAATTTTTTTTTTTTTTCTTTTGAAATAAAAAAAAAGCGGGGGGGGGGGGTTGGGGGCATATAATAGTCGGACCCGTATCCCCCCAAAAAAATAAAGCGACCTGGAGATATACTACTTTGGAGATCTCCACAGCATTGAAGATGTAGGTGTCATTATCTTATTAATATTGTTTTTAAGAGCTCACATGTCATTACCCTATCAACAGGAGGTTTGAATACTGGTATATTATGACGAAATTTCCAGCGTATCTAGATTGACACTTGTCGTCTGGGGCCTGGACCCACGGATTATAGTAGTTGGAAGCGTAAGTAGACAAAACTGTTGTTTAATACCCTGACAATTATTATTAGAAAACTATATAACTTTTCTTCTATAACTGTGATTCTATGTTAATTTAAATATACTAAAAAAGAAAATGTAAAAGCAATGATTCTTTCACTAATTTGTAGTAGTAAGGACCGAAGTAGGTATTCTCTTTGGTAAATAAAATTAAAATAAAAATTATTAAATAGATATTTTTTACTCTTGAACATTTTTATAAAATTGATCAGGAAAATTTATAATTAATTATACTTGTTTTGAAAAATTCATAGCTGAGTAAGACACATCTTTCTTGCTAGCTCATGGATTTTATAAATCCATGGGAGATGGTTCATTTTAAAGCACTATTTCTACTTAGATTATGGATCATACGTTGTATGGGCCTTTTAGAATATTGAGTTTTATAGAGATTACTTACAATGTCCCAACCCTCCCGCACCTTTCCCCAATTGAAACTTCGGATACCCCATTTCCTTTAGCATGTTTGCATTTTTTTGTTCACATGGAGTACAACATTATAAAATATCTTTTGAAATTAATTTTTATATATCTTTTTCTATCAACGGGTTCCATTGAACAAGATGTGAATAATTCCTTCGTTTTAGCTGACCCTCATTTAGAGTTATTTGGGGGGGATATAAATTATTTTAAAGTTGAAGGTAATTGTGTATATTTTCTCTGTTGTTTTTCCGTTAAAAAAAAGAAGAGAAAATTTGATCAATAGTTCAAAATCATTAATAAATATGTTTTTAAAATATTTTTGCCAAATTTGTTTGATTGCTTATTTTTCTTGATCGTTATTTATTTATTTTTAAATCATAGGCCATGCAAGACGTAGGGATTCGAATAATTCCGTATATATTTTTATTCTTTTTGGGCGGTTCTCTATTATCTAATTTTAGGTGGTGTTATTTTTAAAACTATAAAAAAATAATTGCATATCATGGTGTACACAAGAAAGTGCAGTTTCCATTTTCATTATCTACACTAGCAACAGCGTTGCACCTTCAAAGTTTTTCAATGCCGAAGGGAAAGTTTTAACATTATAGTAGTCCAAGTCGCAAATGAAGTTTTAATTTTATATTGAATGCTAAAATTTAAACTTCCCTTTTTCATCGAAACTATAAGTTTACACGATTTTATTGTTTTCTGCATGGAAACTTAGATATTATATAAGGGGAATTGTTCCTAGTTATTTTAAAGCCCTTTACCTTTCCTCACTATCAACTCTATTTTAATATTTTTGTTTTTAATTTTTAGGTACAAGGTAGTGGACGAGAAGATCAATTCTTGTCTCAATCAAGAGGAAAAAAGTTTGATAAAAAAGGCAATTATAACCATAATAATCATGCCAATGATCCTATAGCGTAATATTTATTAGATAATATAAAATATTAATTCAAACATTCCCATGGTTAAACGGAAGAAGGGCATGAAAGAGACTCTTCTAAAGGTTACTATAAAGAGACCTTCTATAAGGTTAATAAAATTGTCTTTTATGAGTTTCAGCATTTCAAGTATGAAAGGCTAAAAGCGACCATTTATTAACTTTACAATTCTCTTTTAATAGATCTCAACTCCTTACAAAAGTTTAGATGTTTGAGTGAGAAGTTTGTAATCATTTATGGAAACATGAAACATATATACTAATCTTGATCACTAACAAAAAACTTATCCAAAATAATGTTGCGTAGATTTTATATTGCTCTACACTAGAAGGAGAATTTTAGAAATTTTTATATCTTAATATATAATCGACCCTATCTACCATATAATTAATACTCTTCTATGTGCATTACATTGATACACCACGAAACGTAAAGCTACTATGAGTACTCTCAGCACAGGGGAGCCAACCGTTATATGTAATTTATATATTGATATGATGAGTACTTTATTATTGAGTTATTATTTATATTATTAGAGATTATCTATTTATTATAATAGAGTCTATTCATTATAATTATGATTCTTTGGGAGTTATTATTATTAGTGAGATTATTATGATTATTAGTTATGGTTGGAGATAGTATTTGAGTGTATTTCAATATACTTATTCGATGTACCTTTTGGACAGGAGAAGCCTATGTGCAGATAGGACAAGAGACCAATATATGAGCTTAAATAAACTGTTCTTAGTACTTTCCGCATTTATCATATCTATGGAGTATACAGTCGACTATTTTTTATACACACACTAGAAAGAAAATATGTTCTGTCAGGTACGTCTTTTCGATCGGACGATAGTTCGAGTAGCAACCATGCTTATTAACCCATAACTTCATATATTATATACTATATTATAGGCCTGTTTTTTAGTATATATATACCTATATATATGATATTTATATATATCTAAATATATATATATATATATATATATATTATATATATATAGATATATAACGTGTGCATTGGGTGGTTTTTTATATATATGTCTATATATATATTTATATAATTATAATTTATTTATTTATGTCTTTATTTAAGCGTGAGCAACAGATTTTTGTTCGTTGGCTCGAGAGCGAGCGTAAAACTTTATTAATTAACGACTCCACAGCTAGTTACCACACCACCTTTACGGACGACCCTCAGTAGCACAAGGGGTGCTGTATCTGCACACAGATGTAGTTTTTATTGATAGATTCTGTTGAACAATATTGTGGTAACTTCTCTAGACAGAGTTCGAGCTTGCGTTTGAGTTGTGTGCTAAATTGACACTTTTTATGATTTATCCTCTCTCTCATGCGAGGCACCCAATTTCGAATACCAAGGTCTGTTCGGTTCTGCACAATTGAGAGACGTTATCTAATGCGTATTCGGTTCTGTACTTTTGCGTGCTATGCTTATATTATTGTGTATTCAGACGCTCTCTCGCCGTAGGCTCAACTTATAAAGCTTCATAAAGCTCCATGGCATGGAAGTGGACGTGATATTACTAGTGATCGACTATGAGTTAGGGTTAGAGGTAATCTTTTTTGAAAACACGGTTGTTAGAGCAGAACAATTTTAAAATTAAGCCAAAAGAGTAAAATGTGAGTAATAATTTTAACTGAATCGGTCATTTCAGAAAAACTACATCTTAGTTTTTGGCTCCCCCTTTTTCGGGTTGATAGATATAGGCAGTTAGTTTTTCACTTGGCAAAATGATATAAAAAAAATTAAAATTTCTCTTTCGAGAAGTTATAGTGTGCCCAAATAGAACAGTGGAAATTAGTTAAAAAATAAGCACGTAAACCAGGATGGAGTCGACTGGGATGGTTTTTAAGTAAGTTACTTCTCAAGAGACCACACTCCGTCGCAAGGACACAGAGATGGCTCTGACCAACCACCCGTGAGAGAGTGCTGACTTTGGATTAATATCTTTGTAGTTAAAATGAGAGAGTGTATGCGTGCTCTCGACCGCCACAAATTGTTCACGTGCCATGGTATTTGTTGCTAAAATACTCTTTTTTAAAAAATTAATGTTTTTTAACCTACGGAACTTACATTCTATTTCATTAGAATTTATTTTACCTTTTTCATATTTTAATTTATTTTAATAATTCGTGAGACTGAAAATATATATATATAATATATATATATATATATATATATAGAATATATATACTAAATAGTAAATTATACTATATTTTTAAATGATATCCTATTTTAAGTTTATATCAAAATTGCTATATATTATATATATATACTACTATATATATAAATACTATATATAATATTTATATATAAATATATTACTATATACTATATATATATATAGGCCTATAGCACTCATAGGCTACTAATAAAAATATAAATTCAGTATAGATAAAAACCGGGGTTTTATACTACGTAGGGTTATTATAAACTCCTGATAATATAAGTAAATTTCATACATACACAAATATAATTAAGATAATAGGGTATGTAATCCCTAAAAAAATAATATAAAAAATAATATATTTTCTAAAATGGTATTATATTGTATGACTGACTAATTTCATGGTACCAAAAATAAATTTCACTTATATAAAACATAATACCTTATATTAAATTAATTAAAATATAAATATAGATATTTTTAAAAAAATTAAATCAAAAATCTTGTTTATTTCTATATTATACCTGAGATAGAGTCCGTTCATAATATTTTTTCGAAGTTGCTTATGTGACTCTCCGACTTCTTATATATCTTAGAGACAAATTATAAGTGAGATGCGCAGTAAACAATTATAGGTGCTAAGAGTTTTATTTAATGGGGTTTCATTTCTCGTACAGGTGATCTTATATCTGATTTTGTAATATTTTTTTACCAATGACCGATTCACTGTAAATAAGTTGTCACCAGTTTTTAATAAAGAAACTATGTAAAAGTATGAAAGATTGAGATAATTGATGGTGAGTTGAATTCCTTCTAGTGAATAAATAATTTTGGATGGAGGGCAAATGAGCGGGGGGGAGCGAAGAGAATTTTTACAGATAGCCATATAGGAGAGTAGATAATAATATAGAAATATGAACATTACTCACCTATATAATATAATTTATTTATATTATTTATATTTTATTATTATTATTATTAATTATATTATTATTATTATTATTATTATTTTATGTTTAAAATTAATTTAAATTTTATAATTTATAATAGTTATTTATTATATTTATTTAAAGCTTAATAAAATCTTCAAGAAAAATCAAAATTTATATTATTTTATTTATCTAACTTAAATTATCATTATAATTGTCTCTTTTGACAAAGGTGAAAGTAGAGCGTAATCTGTTCAATTTTTATTACTCTGAATTTGTATTTTAATAAGATTTTAACCTATTCCGTTGTTTGTTATTTTTATAATATTTATGTTGATAATTGAGTCGGGGAAAATCCATAAATGTTTTGTAATTATATAAAAATATTTAAAATTAACCTTTATTTTAAAATAATTAAATCTTTCAATTTTATTTGTTTCAAATTATTCAAATTCTGCAAAGATTAAAATTGGTATTAAAATAAAATTATCAATAATTAAATGAGTTTAATAGTTCTCATTGTTTTATATTAATCACTGCTGATCAGAAATTTTTCAATCAATTAATACGGATAACTTTAAATAAATAATTTAGCTGTTATTACCAAATATTATTGTTCGTTAAACTTTTGTACCGCAATATTAATGACGGAATGTAATGAGGTCTGTTGATAAAGTATTTAATTTGGATATAAAAATTGTATCGCTCTTTTATGGACAACATGTTAGTATGCCGGCTGTGTTTCGTTTAAAGGATGCTAGGCACTGGAATTAACACCGATTAGTTGTAAAGTGTTGTCTCTTGTGCGGTCCAAAACTTTGAAAAATTTCAAGAAATGTCAAAAGGAATTGCACTCGATGACGGCATGACCGATTCTAGACCCTTCTTTTTCTTTTTTTTGCTCATATATTTTTCTTTTGTTGTATATACAGTAGAGGCTGCAAAGTGGACACTTCGCATATAAGACGAGAATTGTGTACTTGAGGTTACTGCATAATCAATCATTAAATTTTTTACATCTTATACTTATTTTAAATTAATATCATATTGTTTGATTCATATATAAATATATGTTAATTTACCTTTTCCAGATAAGACAGAATTAAGTATTATTATTTTTTACTCATGTAATTATTTTTATTTATTCTAATTATTATTTATCCTTATTATTAATTATGATTATTATTATTTATTATTATTATTAGTATTATTATTATTATTATTAATTCTATATATATTTCTTATTATTCTTATTATTTATTATTATTATTCTTACCTTCATTAAATGAAGTTTCTAAATATTTTCCCCATTTGCTATATATTTTCTTATTTAATTATTTTAATTTAATCAAAGAGGATTATTAATATTTATATACTTATTATTATTATTATTATTATTATTATTAATTATTATTAATTATATTATTAATATATAATTAGAATTAATTATATATCATTATTTTATATATTAGAACTAAATTAATATTAATTATTATTATTATTATTATTATTATTATTATTAATTTATATTATATTTATATTATATATATATAATTTATTTATTATTTATTATTAAATTTAGATATTATTCTATTAATTGTAACATTATTATTATTTTATAACCGTTACTTTATCACTTGTAAATTTAATATAAATATAATATATTTCAATGTATAATAGTGAATAATAGTAATAATATAAAATAAATAAAATTATAAAGGGAATATCACCTTAGTTATGTATAAAAAACTATATTATATACTTTCACACAATATATCTCTCTATTTTATTTATTCTTAGTTATATAGATAAATATATTTTAAAGGCAATAATTTTAGAAATGTTTCAATGTTTTGCCACTATTGGATATAATAATTGTCCAAATTTCACTAAGCATTTTCAAGGATTATTTCATCACTTATCTAACTACTAAAACTAGCTGCGGTCATGTGTTAAATAAAACAAATTCTCAAATATATCATAAATAATGGTGATTTACTGTAATTAAGAAGTCTTATTTATTGTTGTTTTTCCAATATATTCTTAAACTATTTTAAAACTTTCTCATTGTATTATCTTACCGTTCAACTTTAATCAATAATTTAATCCTATATATAATATTTAAGTAAGTGCTTGAACCCACTGGCAGAGTTACCTTATCGAGAGCTTATCAAAGAGCATCAATCTTTGAAAAATCAACACCAAAGTAAAACCCAAAAGTACTAAGTTTGAGTAGTAGCTAATATTACATCTAAACTAGAAAGCCTTGGTATTTTCACAATTACGCATTACATTTGTTTCAATTCGTTCAGTTTCTCTTCAACACTATATTTATGAATACTCATCCTACCATAATCCATTAAGCTTGTCTTCGTTCATTGTTGTTTCAAGTCCCAGTCTTTCTCTTCGCTGCAGTGCTGAAAGGACCTTTCAGTGGTATTTGTTGAACACGGTAGCACCAGTG
>JABUQX010000574.1:5000-10000 GCA_015478945.1 Trachelipus rathkii | reverse complement strand
AACAACGAAACTTGGTATACATCTTTCTTATGATGTATCCTCGATACAGAAAAGAAAAAAAGTAAAAAAATAAATAAATAAATAAATAAAATTGCTTATCTTTTTATGTTTATAACTTACAAATTTACGTTTTTACATACCCTTAAGCAGTAAATCACTAAATTCAAACCACCATTCCAGCCGCATCCAACCTCCCTCCTGATAATCTGTGATCTATTTGAATCTATTATAAGGTCAGCATGTTTCGAGTACATTTTGGATAACATAAACATAATCAAGTCTGTTATACAAAGATCTGACAAGTATATTGCTGACAACCAAGTTTTAACATAATAAGTTATTAGCATCACTGAACTATGAATATAACCCACAACGAAGAAACTTAAGCCCCAATCTTAGACAGGAATAAATGGTTAACGTTAACAAAGTTTCACACTTAACACCAGTGAAGTAACTACATAACATCCAAAAACGTAACTGATTCACAACTTTGTCAACATGTCTCAACATAACAAATGTTAATTTACATTAACATGGTGATATGTAACAAATATTTACCATAACCGTTTTGTAATTATCATACAGACCAAGGAGTATATCCCTACGTAACAAAGTTTTCACATTAATAAAGCTAAAATAGCATCAACTGAACTAAGAATATAAGTACAAAGCAAAACCAGACACATCTTAAGGCAAGAATAAACTGCTACCGTTAACAAAGATCGCACACCTTAATGCCTGTAAATAACTAACATGCATGCAAATAACGTAACCTATTCTTACTTTTATCAACATATCTCAAATAATGTTAATTTTACATAAACATGGTAATATTTAACTAAAATTTGATCACAACAATGGTTAATTATCATACTTGATCAACAAATATACTCTAACATAATAAAGTTTCCCCATCACATTAATAAAGCTAACATGAACTAAGAAATAATGTACAAGACAAACCTATCACAACTTGCACACGAATAGAATAAAACTGTTAACATTAACAAGTTCCACACTTAACACCAGTAAAGAACTAACATGGTATGCAAAACGTAACCTAATCTTACTTTTTTCAAGCATATCTCTAACATATTAACGTTAATCTTACACTAACACAGTAATATTAGCAAAAAATGTATCATACCTTGACCGATTATCATACTGATCAACGAAATATATCTAACACAACAATGTTTTCACATTAATAAAGCTAATATAAGCATCATATGAACTAGGAAAATAATTACACGAACAAACCTAACACAACTCTACACACAAATTAAACTTAACATTAACAAATTCCAGACTTAACACCGTAAAGTAACTTAACTTTACATACAAAACGTACCTATTTATACTTTTTTCAAGCAATCTCTAACATAATTAACGTTAATTCTTACATTGACACTAGTAACATTGATCAGGAAAAATGTGTCATAACCAATACCTAACCCTCATAATACCTAACGAATAAAGACGAATAAAGTAAAGTTTTTAGGCTTATCTCTTTTTAGACTCCGCCTCCTTTCAGAAAATACCAACTCTAAACATGAAAAATGATTTTATGCTTTAACTATTTGCATAAAGTGATGCAATACTTATTATATTTGACCCTCTGGCATGAATACAAGCAATGTAGCAGTCGCCATTCGGTTTACGATTAAATATAAATGACACATCGTTGGGAATAACGAAACTCCTCGTGAAAATATCAACAACAAGCGTAGAGATGCGGGGAGATGTCATCGTATCAACACTGCGAAAAACTATCCTACTGAAGAAAATAGTGTATAAACAGCCCTTAAATGTAATGGATTCTTTATTTCAACCAATCAGAAGAAAGTAAACAAGAATACGCTCTCTCCTAGTGAACCAGGTCAGTTCAAAAGGGTATGTATTCTCGTTACAACAACAACAACAACAACAACAACAACAACAACAACAATAACATAGTACAAAGATAAGTTCTTTGGATACTAACCAACGAATATATGCTAACGTAACATTGTTTCACATGTATTAATAAAGCTAACATAGCATTACCAGAGCTAAGAAAATAATTGTACAAACGACAATCTAACACAACTTACACACGAATAAAACTGTTAACATTAACAAAGTTCCAACTTAAACACCTGCAAAGTAAGGACATTGCATACAAACGTAACTATTCATTCTTTTACCTAACATTATCTCTAAATATTATTAACGTTAATTTTACATTGAGACAGTGCCCTGTAGCAAGCATTTATCATAACCTTGTTTAATTATCATAACAGAGCCAGTGGGAAAGTATGCTAACGTGTTTCCATATTAATAAAAGCTAACTAACATACCTGAACTTAAGAAATATGATGTACAACGACAACCTAAACCACTGACTTCATTAACAACCATTTCGAACGATGATGATCTTGAAGCATCATTCGATATGGTTGTTAATGAAGTCATTGATGCTATATTACAAGACTTAGACTATGATAGGATTCGTATGAGGGTTGGAATCAATTTCACTTTGGGCGATGATCAGTCACCTGACCGGAAATACTATGTAAACATCAGTTACAGGGATATATTAGACAATATTGCGGTGAAAGAGATGACGAGACGCTTGGAAGGGTCATTTCAGTCCGGTGACAAGGCAACCTTTACCAAATTCAAAGTAGTAGCTACCGTGTTCATGATAGCTAAAGGAAAAGGTAATGACTGTAAAAGCGATGCATTCGAGCCCCAAAATCTTAGTTTCAAACATCGTTACATTAGTAAAGTTCATCTAGAGAAAGGTGCTGTAGGCTGTGCTTTCAAAGCTGTTGTTTTCCTAAACAGAACAACAGCTTTGAAAGCACAGCCTACAGCTCCTTTCTCTAAACAGAACAACATCTAGAGAAAGGTGCTGTAGGCTGTGCTTTCAAAGCTGTTGTTCTGTTTAGGAAAATAACTCGTGATATCATAACCGCAACTAAGAATATAATGTACAAAGGCAAACCTAACATACCTCGCGTATGAATAATCAGCTAACATCCTGAAAATTCCCTACTTAAAGATAAAGTAGCTAATAGGTCATACAATCACCGCGATATGCACCCATTTTCTCGCATATCAGCAAAGGATAAAAGTCTATCATCTAACAAAAAATCCCTTAACAAAGTGACCAATCTATCAAAGATACCAACATCTTGAACTATGAATTAACACTATCTTCAACAAAGTGTCAATCGTTTTGAGTATAACATCAATTGAAGTATGAATAAACATAGACATTAGCAAAATTCTAGGGCAAACCTAACATTACCCAACAAAAACTTAACCTAGGCTCACGTTTCTAACACATCATCGTCAGTTAACACAGTAATATTTTACAAAAACTCATCATTTCTCTAACAAATCAGTGTTATTTTCACATTGTTATAGTAATATTTAACATAACGTACCTAACTTATGAATAAACAGTTTTAATTAATCAAGAGTATCTAAAGCAACACATTACCATCCGAGAGAAAACCCAGGGTGGATGCGCCCCTTGAAAGGGTATGAATCTTGAGAGGGGGGATCACCCCGAAGGGGTTTAAGCAGGCTTTGGGCCTCAGCCCGAAGGGCTGAGGCCTTACTGCTCCTTCGGAGGGGTAATGCCTGCTTATTATGTTAGAGATATATGTTAGAGATATGCTTGAAAAAAGTATAAATAGGTTACGTTTTGTATGTAAAGTTAGTTACTTTACCGTGTAAGTCTGGAACTTTGTTAATGTTAACAGTTTATTTGTGTGTAAGTTGTGTTAGGTTTGTCGTTGTACATTATTTTCCTAGTTCATATGATGCTATGTTAGCTTTATTAATGTGAAAACATTGTTGTTAGCATATATTTGTTGATCAGTATGATAATCGGTCAAGGTTATGATACATTTTTGCTAAATATTAGTGTGTTAGTGTAAGATTAACGTTAATATGTTAGAGATATGCTTGAAAAAGTAAGAATAGGTTACGTTTTGCATGCAATGTTAGTTACTTTACTGGTGTTAAGTGTGGAACTTTGTTAATGTTAACAGTTTATTCGTGTGCAAGTTGTGATAGGTTTGTCTTTGTGCATTATTTTCTTAGTTCATGTTACGCTATGTTAGTTTTATTGATGGGGAAACTTTATTATGTTAGAGTATATTTGTTGATCAGTATGATAATTAACCATTGTTGTGATAAATTTTAGTTAAATATTACCATGTTAGTGTAAATTAACATCGTTATGTTGGAGATATGGTTGATAAAGTAAGAATAGTATTGGCATGCTATGTTAGTTACTTACAGGCGTTAAGTGTGGATCTTGATTAAGGTTAGCAGTTTTATTCTTTGCTTAGATGTGTCTGTTTGCCTTTGACATTATATTCTTAGTTTCATTTGATGCTAGTTAGCTTTATTAATGTGAAAATTTGTTACTTAGAGTATACTCATTGGTCTGTATGATAATTAACACGGTTATGGTAAATTTTTGTTACAGTATCACCATGGTTAAGTAAAAATAACATTGTTAGTTAGAGACATGCTTGCCAAAGTGTGAATAGTTACGTTTTGATGTTATGTTAGTACTTTACTGTGTTAAAGTGTGAAACTTTCTAACGTTAAACCATTTATCCTGTCTAAGATGGGCTAAGTTTCTCGTTGTGGGTTATATTCATAGTTCAGATGATGCTAAGTAAGCTTTATTACTGTGAAAACTTTGTTACGTCAGCATATTTGTCTGATCTTTGTATAAGAACTTGATTTTTATGTATGTTTATCCAAAATGATACTCGAAGATGTGACCTTAATCAATAGATTTCAATAGTCACAATGGTCAGGAGAGGATTGGATGCTGGCTGATGGGGTTGATTTATACTTTACGCGTTTAGGGATGTAAAACTAAATTTGTAAGTTGATAAACAATTAAAAAGAATAAGAGGAAATTTTATTTATTTATTAATTTTTCTTTTTTTCTTTCTGTATCGAGGATACATCATAAGGAAAGATGT
>JABUQX010000573.1:22500-31296 GCA_015478945.1 Trachelipus rathkii | reverse complement strand
AGTCAATTTTTTCCCTAAAAATTGTCATGTTTTACATACCCTAAAGCAGTAAATCAGTAATCAGTAAAATCAAACCACGTATCCAACACCCTCCTGGTCCAGTGTGTGATCTATTAATCTATTGAACTATTGATCTATTGATCTATGGTTCCATGATCTTATGATTCAAGTCAAATTTTTTTTACTAAAATTGGTAACGTTTTACATACCCTAAAGCAGTAAATCAGTTAAATCAAACCACCATCCCACGCCACCCTCCTGTCCATCCTTTATCTATTGAATCTATTGTTCAAGGTCACATTTCGAGTATCCTATTTGAACAAAACATAATTTCAAGTTCTTTATATAAAGATCAATCAATATATGTTACGTAAACAAAGTTCCACATTAATTAAAGCTAACATAGCATTCACCTGAACTAAAGAATATAACCCACTACGACATACCTGACACACCTAAAACAAGAATAAACGGTTAACATTAACAAAGTTCCATATTAAACACAGAAAAAGTAACTAACAATTCATTACAAAACAACGTAAACTTTATTCACAAACATTGTCAAGCATGTCTCTTAACATAACAATGTTATTTTACATTAACACGGGTAATATTTAACAAAAAATTACCATAACCTTGTGTGCAATTATCATACAGAGCAGCGAAAGTATGCTATCGTAACCAAAGTTTCGACATCAATAAAGGCAACTTATCTATTACCAGAACTAAGGAATAGTAATATACAACGACCAATAACCCTGGGACACCATCTTAAGCGCAAGATTAAACTGTTAACATTAACCAAAGGTCCAAACTATCAACAGTAAAAGTAACTAACAAGGCATTTAACAAAACATTAATCCAATTCACACTTTTCAAACTATCACCAACATGACAAATTAATTTTACATTAACATAGTAATTATTTACCAAAAATTATCATAAACCTTACCGAACCATCATAAATACCTAACGGGTAAAGACAAACAAGTAAAGTAGGTTTTACCCTCAGTAAAGCTAAAACTAGAACATAACATACTTAAACACAACAACCAGACCCGGACGAATAAACAGCTATCATTAACAACTTAATCAATAAAGCGAACATACGAGGAAGTAAAACAATTTTCATTTTTATAACATAATTTTTCATTGAAAAGAATAATTTATTTAAATACATTAAAAAAACATGGGAAATACATAAAAACATTTAAGGTTTATTTTTAAATAATTAATTCATCTAATCAGAGACCATAGGATTCAACATAACTTGGGTACGTTCTATGTACCTCTCTTAAAGATTCAACACCCTTTTGAAAGAAGTAAGTATAAATACTTCAGCAAACACTAAACCATCTTTCGGGTGTGTCGAATTCAGCAGCATTTCATTCTCTCATCAAGAGAAAAGTAACCTCATCCAAGGCTGATAGTTTATTAACGCACTCCTGTATCCTGTATATAGGGGAAAACCACATGTTTCGGTGTAAATATTATGGATTACACCATGTGCTATATGTATTTAGTCCTCAAGTATGTCAAACATCGTTAAGATGTGATGTTTAATTCGTTTTTTATTTTAAGCATGCTTGAATATTTTCAGATTGTTCGAAAATGTGAAACCTCCCTACACGTTACGCATGGAAGTCACCAAATCGATGGGTTTCCGAGTAGACGCGTACATCAAAGGTTTTAATATCGTCACACGACGAGAAACCAACGTCTATTCTATATTAGAACCCCTTACGCTGTCTTTCCATTTAGATATTACATACGCGTCGATTTTCGGTATAACCACACACTAATCCTCTACCCAATGCTGCTTTGCGATGTTCAATAATCTTGATGAATCCAACAGCAACAACAACTGAATAAGGGTCTATTATTTGATCCTCTTGCATGGAATACAGGCAATGTAGCAACCGCCATTCGGTTTACGATTAAATATAAAATGACAACACAATGGATATAAACGAAATCCCTCGTTGAAGATATAACAACAAGCGTAGAGATGCGGGGCGATGTCATCGTATCACCACGGCGAAAAATATCCTACTGAGGAAAATAGAGTTCAGATATAAAACAATCCTTAAATGTTCAGATTCTTTCTTCAACCAATCAGAAGAAATGTAAACAAAGATATGCGACTCACGAACGAACCATAATCAGTTCAAAAGAGCAAATATTCAGTTAGACAGCAACAACAAACAACAAGCAACAACAACAACAAACAAAAAAACAACAACAACGACAACAACAAACAACAACAACAACAACAACAACAACAACAACAACAACAACAACAACAACAACAACAACAACAACAATAACAATAACAGTACAAAAATAAGTTCTTTACATACTAACCAACGAATATAAGGCTAACCGCAACAGTTTTTCACATATAATAAAGCTTAAACATTAGCATTACCAGAATAAGATATAATTTTACAATGACAAAAACCTAACACACCTTACGCATGAATAAGATGTCTAACATTAACAAAGTCCATACTTTACACAGTTAAAGTACCTAAGCACAGCGTAAAACGTAACCCATTCACACTTTTTCAAACACATCTCTAACATATCAATGTTAATTTTACATTAATTCGCATTTCAAGTATCATTTCGGATAAACTTAGCACAAAAATGAGTTATTTATATACTAACCAGCAAATTATGCTAACATAACAATGTTTCACATTAATAAAGCTTAACATAAGCATCATATGAATTAAGAAAATAATGCACAACGACAAATTTAACACAACTTACCCACTAATAAACAGTTAACATTAACAAAGTTCCACCCTTAACACCAGTAAAGTAACTAGCATTGCATACAAAATGTGTAACCTATTCATACTTTTTCCAAGCATATCTCTAATATATTAACGTTAATTTTACAAAAACACAGTAATATTTAACAATAATTTATCATAACCTTGTCTAATTATCATACACACCTACGAATAACTTTAAACATAAACAAAGTTTTATTCCAAACATAAAACATAAAAAAATAAGTTCTTTGAATAATATATCATTAGTAAATTGTATTAGTTTACTGTATCTAAAGCAGTAAATCAGTAAATAAGTAAATCAAATCATCAACCCCTCCCCATCCATCCCACCATGACCTTTTCGATCTATTGATCTATTGATTCATGTCATATTTCGAGTATCATTTCTAATTTTTTACATCAACTTCGTAATATTTAACAAAAATTTATCATATCCTCATCTAAATATCATAATCACCAACGGATAATTGCAAACATAACAAAGTTTTAACCAAGCATAACATAAAAATAAAATTTTTTTAATCTAACATAACATAAAAATAAGTTCTTTGAATAAAATATCACAGTAAAGTGTTATAGTTTACTGATTTTAAAGCGTAATTCAGTAAATCAGTAAATCAAACCATCCATCTCTGCAGACCCCTACCCACCCATCCGCCTATGATCTATTGATCTATTGATCTACTGATCCAAGTCATATTTCAGGTATCATTTTGGATAAACATAACATAAAAATAAGTTCTTTATATACTGACCTATGAATATATGCTTTACGCAGACAAAATTTTAGCATTCAAAAAGCTAAACATCATAAACCTGAACTAAGAATATATGTACAATGACAAAACTTAACATATCTCGCGTATGAATAATCTGCGGACATCCTGTAAAATAAAGTTCTTTATCAAAGGTAAAGTAGCTAACAGGTCATACAATACTCGATATGTTCCCGCTTTTCCCGCATATCAGCAACAGGTAAAGACATATTATCTAACAAAATCCCTCAACAAAGTGACCAATCTTATCAAAAGATATCACAGCCTTTGAACTATGATTGACACTAATCTTCATCAAAGTGTAATTCGTATCGAGTATAATCATCAATTGAACTATGAATAAGCGTAGATATTAGCAAAACTCGGATAAGCCTAACATTAACTCAGCAAAAACTAACCAATAGGCTTACGTTTCTAACACAATCATCATCAGTTAACACAGTAATATCTACAAAACTAATCATTTCTCTAGCCAAATCAGTGTTAATCTCACACTGTCATAGCAATATTTAACATAACGTACCTAACTTACGAATAAACAGTTTTCATTAACCAAGAGTATCGAAAGGAATACATCACCTTCCGAGAGAAAACCCAAGGGGATGCGCCCCTTGAAAGGGTGTGAATCCTGAGATGGGGGATCACCCCGAAGGCGTGTAAGCGGGTTTTGGGCCTCAGCCCTTCGGGCTGAGGCTTTACCCCTCCTTCGGAGGAGTAAAACCCGCTTACACCCTTATCGCTTGTTTTCTGTGTGAATACAACTCAGAACTCACCAAGTGGAGGTGGCTCTATATCTAGCTCCACCACGCTTCCACCCTTTATCTTCAAACATTTAGGTGAATTGCCTCATAGAACTTGAAGGTATTGACTTTTGGTTCGAAATTTGGGTAAGGAAATTCTAGATGCTATTTTTGATCTAATAAATCCATCACGTGCGTCGTTGCCACACACCATGTATGATGCTTCAGTAGCTAATTTGACGCAGCGCTTTCCTGCTTGTGTAAGTCACGGAAATCTTAAAATATCAATTTCAGCAGGAACGTCCAAAATCATCTCCTTAAGTTTATTATCAGAAATAGATTTTGTAAGTGGTAGTTCAATAAGTGTAACTGAATGCCAATCAATTAGAATCTATATTGTTGTCTTCTTTGAAATTTAACGTACGAATCTTAAATTCACCAACACTGTTCTGTTTTAGCAATTTGTCTACATTTTAAAATTCTTCGAAGGCCCAACTCTCTCACAAGTTTTCGACTATCGGTCATTATTGCCAACAGAATATTTTTGGATGACCAAAATAGTCGTTTCTTTGCAATATTCAATATATTATGCTATTTAACTCTTCAGGCAGAAATCGAGATTTTGTTTATTATGGTAGAAAGTGCTGACTTCCATGCCGACAAGATAACTGAGTTTAAATATTAAACCAGGCGCATACGTATACTCTGATAACATTCTCTGTTTAAACTTTCAAGTTCCCCGATGGGTCTTTTGCTGAAATATATAGTCTCAAAATTCTAGATACTGTCGTTAACTACCTGAAATGACTCATTTTTCCTGGATCCTTTCGTGACAATCTTAATGAAATATTTCCTTTTGAAATTCCAGTACACATTTGGTAGAGATACTGTTGATAGTTAAATTCATCAATGGCAACATCAGGCAAAGTTATTTCTATCTTTTCAAAGAAAATTAGAGGCATATTTTTCCAAGAATTTAACTTTTTCCAATTTCTCCACAGTACCATTTTGGTTCAGTAGTTTTTCCGTCCAAATGTTGGAATAGATGAAGTATTGGCAATTCATTTGCATGTAACAAACACACCATTGCAAAGGAGTGAAAAGACGCCTGATAGAAGGCTCAAGTTGTCATGATACTATTTTTTAGAACCTATAGTAGCCACGTTTCATCTCAGCTAAAAGCTTGCAACTTAGAAAGATTAACAATTTTCTCTAAAATAGTTAATATGCTTGTTTTAATATTATGAGAACTGCCAAATATAGGTGTGATATATCAAGATATATGAATCCTGATTCTGAAAGTAAAACAACCTGTTCTTTTGTTATGGTCTTTTTAGCTACCCCTTCTTCTTCCTTAACTAGAATTAAAGTCTTGTCTTTTCGGCCGTCAATGGTTTATCCCTCATTCCGATGACGTGTGTTTTCCCACTTTCAAGTCAATGAGGGTTTTTATTCTTCCTCTTCTGATTTTCTACGATCGACAACTTTAGAAGAATCGTCTTTGGCAATTAATTCCATATCTTTTAAAGCTGCATGTATATGATACTGCTGCTGCTGCTCTTCCAGAAACACTTATTCTGTCGCAAGATTGTGCATCTCTGTCGCAAAACTGTGCTACATTAGGAAGATCAGTTCTTATTTGCGAAGTTGAAAGAGAATCTTGACTGATAATTGTTGTTTTCGTTTCACATGGTTTATATTCGGTAGCCTCATATTCATCAGAAGAGCTTGAAGAATTCAAAATGTGTCCCATAACAGAAGGAGAAAGTCTATTAACTGTTTTTTCTTAACTGTCCTGCAATTAAACTTTTTGATCTCTTTCTGCTCCCTTTTTTTCGTTGCAATCTTTTTCAAGAAATTTGTTTGTTTTAATGTCAATATTTCCAATTATAATTTTTCGAAATATCTTTTGATTCGCTAAAAAACTCTTTCAGTTACAGGTACTTTAATTTTGCAAGTGCAGATTAAAATGTCCTTGCAATTACATTATCAAATATCGAATAGATATTTCTCTATTTCTCCGCTGAATTTCTAAATGATACAACTTTTTTGGAAGAATTTAATTTACCTTCTCCTTTCAAAGGCTTCTTAATATTAGGATATTTTTTATGGTATTCTCTTATCTTATAAAATATCTGTTGGTCCGTTACAATAGGAATTGTACTTTTATCCAAATCTCCTGTTTGTTTTCTCTTTAAAGTTTTTCCCCCTATATAAAAAGAATATCTTAAAGGTTTCAGGCAGAGGTTGCAGGTTTCTGCATGCCCCACGTAACGCGAAATGATCACTAAATAAAATATTTTAAACAAAAATAACACACAATAAAATACGTGAGCCACGTAACGCAAACTAAAGCCGTTTTCGGTTTTGCATTTGTGGTAAAAAAAAATGTTTAAGTTTGCGCTGTTTTGTCAAACTTATTGCAAAATCGTAAAAGAAGGCTCATCAAACGTAAGGAATTTCCTTAATTCTGTAAGGTTGCTATTTTATACAGAATTTTATTCTATATTGCACAGAATTAGGGAATTTCTTTATGTTTGGTGACCACTTTTTACGATTTTGCGCTAAATTTGACAAAAACGAACGAAAACTCACATTTTTTTAGCACAAATGCAAAAACGAAAACGGCTTAAATAAAATACGCCCTAATAATAGAAAGACAACCAACTCCAACGGAGAACGCAGTCGTACTATGGTCGAACTGATGCCAGCAATAAAGAAATCATCAGTTATCATCCATAAACAGTAAGAGAGAGGGAGGGTCTAAGCAGGAGCATGCGATTGCGCAGTGCGCACTTGAAGACTCCCTCGATTTCCAGCGTCACGTTAAGTGTCAAACTTTTGATATCTCTGACAGTTTAATTTCAGCCACTCATGGTTTCAAATCAGAGCTATTATAATTTAAGAATCTATTTTTGTTAGTTTTGTGACAAATTAGACGAAATAGCTGAATAATAAAGTTATTTTGGCAGCCAAAAAATGAATTTGATTTTGTTGAGATTTCGTATTATAAATAGGATTTGTAATAAGCAATTTTTCAACATGTATGGGTTTTAAATCAATGATTTTAAGTTTTCACTCCACCTTATATATCTATATACTGTATATATATATATATATATATATATATATATATATATATATATATATATATATATATATATATATATATATATATATATATATATATATATATATATATATATATATATATATATAATATATATATTATATATTTGTATATAAAAAAAATAATATATAAATATAATATATATATTTTTATATTTATCTATGTGTTTTATCTCCATCTTATATATATATATAATATATATATATATATATATATATATATATATATATATATATATTATATATATATATATATATATATATATATATATATATATAGGCTTTATTTTACTTTTCGGCAGCAGAAAAAAAAACTAAGTCCACTCCGATATTTTATGGGAATTAACAATATATGATATTTTAATACTAAGTCGATTATTTGTAATAAAGATGGCAACATACAAATGTAGCCAAAACCAAAAATATGACAACATAGAAATGTAGCCAAAACATCGTTCTTAGTATGGTTACAAATCGATTATTTTTAATAAATATGACAACATAGAAATGTTGCCAAAACCTCGTTGTCAGTACGGTTACAAACTTTATACTAGCTGGACGTGTATACTATACGTGTGACGCTAAAGTTTAGAAATGAATGTGTAATATATATGATATATGCCTTTACCAATGGAGTTTGCGAGCTTTGTTACAACGTTCGAAGTTAATTTTGCAATCTATCTATGAATTCCAAAATATATATATTATATATATATATATATATATATATATATATATATATATATATATATATATATATATATATATATATATATATATATATATATATATATGTATATATATTGTATATAATATTTATATATATATAATATATATAAATTATATATATAATATATATATCTATATATATATATTATATATATATATATATTATATATATATATATATATATATATATATATATATATATACAAAGTGGGCATTAACGCGTTAAAGCGTAATCCGTTAATTAACTTCGTTAATTTTCGTTAACTTTAACGCTTTCGTTAATTTCGAAAAGAAGTAACGGACTATTAACGAGTTACATTTGTGAATTAACGTTAACGAGTTAAAATTTTCCCCTACATCCGTTAACCGTTACTTAATTTACGAGTTTATAAAATATTTTCTTATCAGATTTTAAATTGTATTAGATTCGATTTCTATAAGAGATAAACTTTTTTTTTTCCAAAATTTCCTAAACGCTTTTCTCAATGGCTCAAAATGTGTTTATCTTTACTCGGTTATTATCCCGTTTAGTAATGTTTAACACAGGGTTGGAAAAAACACGAGTTTTGAGGGAATGTGCTTACGTGCTGACACCACCCCTCGTTCAACTATATTCTC
>JABUQX010000573.1:0-17500 GCA_015478945.1 Trachelipus rathkii | reverse complement strand
GAAATTTCTCCTCTATTTCTTAGAAACATTTTTATTATACTTCATTTTTTTAATTTCTAAATCTGAAAACTCTAAGTATCATTTTTTGGGGGGGGGGGGCAAAGAGGAGACCAAATAAATAAACAAGGATCCAGATCGTTTTAGGAAAACTTTAAAAATGGTGCATTTTAATATTTTACAAGGCCTTAAACTTAATTTGAAATGTAAACCTTGGATATAAAAAATTTTATTCGACAGTGATATAGATGAAATTAAACTTTAATTTAAATAAACTAAAGCACACTATAAAAAGCACATTAAAGCTTACAGCTTCCTTCTATTTGAACTTAAGTAATCATTTTCTTAGATATTTATTTTTTAAATTTTATATTATGTGTCAATTTTTTATTTTATTATATTTTATTTTATATTTTTTTACGTTTTATATTTTATATTTTAAATTTTATATTTATTTTATATTCTATAATATATTCTATTTTATGTATGTTTTATACTTCTTTTTTATATTTTCCATTGAAGCATCTTGAAAAAAATGTTATTAAGCATTTATGTAAATTATTAAGCTTTTTTATTCTTATTTGAAAAATGATTACAGCTATAGATAAACTTAATCCAAACGTCATATCATAAGACTGCATTCCATTTAACATTAGAAAATTTGCAATTTATAGAAACAAATCGGCTTTATATATAATAAAGATATAGTTTTATTTCTCTCTCTCTCTCTCTCTCTCTCTCTCTCTCTCTCTCTCTCTCTCTCTCTCTCTCTCTCTCTCTCTCTCTCTCTCTCTCTCTCTCTCTCTCTTCTCCTCTCTTCTCTCTCTCTCTCTCTCTCTCTCTCTCTCTCTCTCTCTCTCTCTCTCTCTCTCTCTCTATATATATATATATATATATATTATATATATATATATATATATATATATATACTATATATCTATATATATATATCTCTATATATATATATATATATATATATATATATATATATTAGGCTGGGCCCCCCAAAAAATTTTGAAAAACTTTTGTCTCACCCACAGATATCATGAGGCTTGTTGAAAAAATGATCTATGCATATTTGCAGCAAAACATAATAGTACTTAGTAGTGCCACAAATTACATTTATTTTTACACATATATTAATTAGCATGTGAGAAATATAAAATTTAATAATTGTTTTTTTTTTTTATATTTTTCGGAGCATATATTAGCTGAAACTAAATTAATAGGTGCATTTTATTGATAACTATATTAAATGCATAACTTGAAACTTATGATAGACAAATAGAAATATCATAAATCTAAAGCTAAAATAACAATACTTTTCCGAAGCAGCATTAGCAAACGCGCTTTTCAGGAACGGCCCCAGCTGGCCCTCTAGCATTTCACGCTGTTCAAGCACGAGATACTCAATCTTGTGTGAACCACTGAAAAGTGAGCGCTATTATCTCAGTGTGTCAGTGGTCGGTGTTTTCAGACCTTTTGGAATATAGTCATGTTAGGTTCAATTAAAACGAAAAGTAAAACAGAAGTATAGCTTATTGGAGAAACAATTGACGAAATTAAAACAACAAAACTAACGTCAAATGGTGATATTTTAAGACGGCTTTTCTTAATAACACAGTCCAAGAAGAATGTAAAAGAAGCCTGTAACATTGTATGTTCAGAGATATATGAAACATGGGATAAATCGAAAATACCAACTAGAGAGAAACAACACGTAATAGCAAAGACGCAGAAGAAACAAGAGCAATTTAGAACCCTCCAGAGAACAAAATCAAGATGAGATCAAACTCAAATTAGCAAAGGAAATTTCATTCAAAGATTCATTAAATGATTTGTTTGAAATAGTTCACGCTAACGCACTGAAAATGATACACAATGAAGAAGATCGTACATTTCTACAGGCTCAAAGAGAGAAAGGTAGACGAGATTATATAGGCAGTGTTGACAAGAAAACAGCAAAGAAAGATCAGGAAAACCGTAAAAGAATTAAGCAAGAAACACAACCAATTGAAGCAGCATTGCATAGAAAAGAGAATTTTTCAGTTTTTCAGCTTACAGGCATCTCAAGCGAGTCAAACAGCGCAGAAGACAGCAGGGATGAAGTCAAGCCTGGTCCGTCAAATCCTCAAAAACAAAGAAAAGTAAAAGTGAAAAAATTACCACACCTGACTTAGTGGCAGCATTAGACAGAACGAAGATGAGTGACTGTAATGCAATGAGAGTAATATCAGCAACAGCTTCAAGCATTGGAAAAAAAATTAATGAGATAGTCATAAGTAGAGCTACTCTGCAAAGAGAAAAGGTAAAATTTAAAAAAGAAAAAGATAATAGTATGAAACAATCATTTACTACAGATGCGCCTCTTACAGTCCATTGGGCTGGCAAATTAATGCCTGATTTAATTGGCACCGAAAATGTAGACAGATTGGCTGTGTTAATGTCTGATGGTGGCAAGTCTAAACCTTTGGGAACACCAAAACTAATGTCAGGTATCAAATAGCAGCAGCAGTTGTGGAATGTCTTGAAGATTGGAATATTAAAGAGAGCGTTAAGGCCATGTGTTTTGACACCACTGCTAGTAGCACTGGTTCTAAGAAAGGTGCATGTGTGTCAATAGAAACAAAACTAAACAAAAGTCTTCTTTGGTTTGCTTGAAGGCATAATGTTAATGAAATATTAGTGTCTGATGCATTTTAGAAGTGCTTTGGTGCTTCATCTGGACCAGAAATTCAATTATTCAAGCTTTTTGAAATTCATAGAAGACTTTAAATACAATACTTCATCATACGAGGCAAACAGTCCAAGTCTTTCTTGGAAAGAAGCTGTGCTTATTTTTTGCAAGGAGCTGTTGAAATGTCATCATCCTCGTGGAGATTACAAAGAACTTTTACAACTAGCAATGGCATATTTAGGAGGTGACACGGCAGCCATCAGCTTCAAGCAGCCCGGAGCAGTGCATCGAGGACGGTGGATTGCAAAGGTAATTTATTCAATTAAAATTGTGCTCTTCAAGCTACAATTTAAAATGACCAAGAAGGAGCAGTCATCAGTCGAGCGATTTACAGAATTTGCCGTGCAGTACTACGTTCCTAACTGGTTTACTTCTTTAACTGCATCTATTGCTTCACGCAAGGATTTAGAGTACTTGCAATGTCTCAAAGTATGTGAAAATAAAGAACTTGCTTCTGTGGCCAGCAGGGCTCTTGGTCATCACCTTTGTATCTAAGTGAAGAATTGGTATTCCTTGCTTTCATGGATGAAGGTATTTCTCTAGACCTGAAGAGAAAAATGACGTTGGCATTGCAGAAGCCTGGCTCATAGCCTCCAGGGAAAAGTGGACATCTCAGACAAAACTTTAGCTGACTTCGTGACAGAATCCAGCAGACTTTTCTCTACAAAGAATCGTTAGATTCCTCTTTCTTAGAAGTAGACCCGTCAGAATGGAATGAACGAGGTGATTATCAAGCAGCAAAAAAATATATTAATACTTTGAATGTCACCAATAACAATGCAGAGAGAGCTATAGCCTTCATTGAGTGCTACAATAATCATTTTACCAAAAATGAAGATCAGCTTAAGTACCTTTTATAGTTTGTTGAAGGCCACAGAGATAAATATCCAAATACAACAAAATATGCATTGAAGAAAAGCATGAAAAGAGAATAAAAAATAACTGAGCTCATTGCAAAACACTGTGGAATAAGCCTCCTTGGATACCACGTTAAAAAACACGCCTTTTCCAATTACCTCAAGGGTAGTATGGGAAAACTGAGAAACCTAAAACTTTGTAGGCTTTGTGGCACCACTAAAACTCGTTCAACAAACATCAAATTTGGTAACAATTGTTTTCATAGCTAGCTTCACAATTTGCATGGGTGAGACCATTGAAATTAATAATATGAAAAACCACCCCTATACAACTGGGCCAGTCTAATATATATATATATATATATATATATATATATATATATATATATATTAAACATATTAATATATATATAATATATATATATAGTATATATATATTATATATATATATATATATATAATATATATATATATTTAACACGTTTTAAATCTAAACAGAATAAAAAATAAGTAAAATTGAAATATTTACATGTCCGAGATCAATAGCGACATCTACACAAAATATTTTCATTGGACAGCTTGTCATACCTAACTTGGGTAACTTTAATCTATAATAACAAAGTCTGTTCCTTCAAGTACTTATAACCATTCTTACAAAATCTTTAAACTATAACATAACATAACATTCTTACAGTATTAAAAAGTGTTAAACACGTCTGAGTAAGTATCAACTCATTTATAAGAGTTTTACCTCAAAGATCCTCCAATGATTGCCGCGATAAATAATCCAGGAAGGCCGGAAATAAAACCCATTTTATCCATTACAAAATAAGTTATTATTTCTTCTTTTCTCTTTAGTATCCCCAAAGCCATTGGGTCGCATCCAGCGTAGCTAGCATACGCTACCAAGCCGCATGCAAATATTGAGAAATTTAATAGCAATACAAATTATATCCTTGCTTTTAAAATCTTAACAATCACCAGTATGTCGGTTCAAATAATTCTTGTAAGAATCTGCATAACGATTTATCTTATAAAATCGTAATATAAAAAATGTGTTCCTCATAGTATTCTGTTCTTAACTCCCTTTGTGGAGTATATACTTGCTATTTCATGTTGAGCTGCATATCTATTGTGATATTTAACTAGCTGTTCCCTCCATCAACTTGTAGAGTATCTGGCCAGATACAAACTTACCACCACTTCACAAATTAACTTTTTACCTCTAATTGTGAAAGATGACAATTAACTAATTCACAGCAATTAATATAAAATGATATAAAATCCAAACTTTAACCTGATGCATCTACAACAGCGAGCACCACCTATTTATTAATATTTAAACAGAAATTAATATATACCGGATATATCTGATACTTCAGTGCTAATTAGTATCAAGATTAAATTAACCAACTAATATTTTATATTAATTATATATAATATAATTATATATAATTATATATATAAAGATTATATATATATATATTTATAATATTTTTATTTTAATTATAAATTTTAGTTTTTCAATATGCCTATCCCGTAATCGTTCATCATTACCAACTTGACAATTGCCATACTTATAACGATATACCATCTCGTTCTTATATTCTGTGAACATATTTTTTATGTCTTCTGTGTGCTGTCTTACCTCCTTATTAGAAAGGTTCCAAATCATTCTATTAACAAGTTTCTTAGGGAATAAGTTGAGGGTGTGTACGGGTGGATCGCGGGCAGACCTTGCACGGGATTCCTCACTATATTATGGTTTTCTATCCCATAGGAGCTGCTGGATTCAACTAGCCTAGTTCTATTCCTTTTATCGTTTTTACTAATAATATATTATGAGTATAGATAATTAATATATAAAAATGTCAACATTCTGAGTCTAAACAATGCCTTTCCAATTAAAAGTAAGTATCTGAGTAGAAATGACCAGACTCAGATATAATACCTTCACCCTCTAAACAATAAACCTCTTACCCCCTCACTTTGTCTAAACGCAGCCTCGTTTTGATGCTGACAATGCCTCATTTATTAATTACAATTTACCCACTAGTTTTGAAATTTACCAGTCATGTCTTATCAACTCCGATTCTTTTAGACGTATAAGATTATTTCATTATCAAAACTAACGCCCCACGAACCGCACAATATATTTACTTTTTTTTCACTAAATAGACAGCTTCATCCAGTTATCCTGTCCAACTCTTGAACCATAATAATAGACTAGACACTATGCTCAACGCTGAACAGGTGAATAATTTACAACTAGTAAGCTGGAAACTTATACTCATTATATGCGACTTTCTCACATCTATTTCTCTTTAATGTTGAACCTATTTAAAGGCTCTGCTGTACGTATCGGAGAATGGGATTATTAATTTAAATTTTCCAATTATTTTTCCAAACATTATAACATCTGTAATATTATAATAATAATATTATAATTATTAATAATATATAATATAATATATATATTATATATTAAGTATATATATAGTAGATAATAATAATATATTATATTATTATATAATATACATATATATATATATATATTATAATATATAATAATTTTAGTAAAATGTTATTAACTAAGAGAGAGAGAATATGAATATAGATTAATATGTATGCTGATATGGTTATCACTGATTATATAATTTATAATGTATCATTTATCAATATATAAGAAATATAAATAATATCAATATATTATGAAAGTTAGATATATATATAATTATTATTAATAATTAAAATATATATATATATATTATAATTATATATAATATATATTATATAATATATATATATATAGTAATATAAATATTATATAATATAATTATATAATAATATATTACTAAGTTTAACCAATATATAATATAGTATATTATATACAATATAATAATTCTTCTATATTAATATATTATATATTTAATAATATTAAACATTATAATTTTATGTAATACATAATTTATTATGTTGTATATAGTATTTTAACTTTTATAAATTATTATAATATTAGTATATAATACATAATTAAGGATTTTAATATATAATAATTATATAATACTTTTACATAAGTTATCTTAATTAAGTAGTTATTAAATAAATATACCTATATTATATAATATTATAATATCAAACTATAGATTAATTATAGACTATTACTACCTCATAATGTAATAATTATGATAATTATATAATATTAATATATATATTTATATATTATAGTATTTATTATATATTATAAAATATAAATATTTATAACTTAAGTATAATCTCATCATAAGGAATATAATGAAATAAAAGAGGAATAATAAATAATATAAATAATGAATATATCGATATGTAGAAAAGTAAATGAAATATTTAAAAATAAATAGATATTCATAGTTTAGTTCATTATAATATTATAATATTTAAATATAATAGTTATTAAATATAATATAAAATTTTGAAAAAAAAAATTATGCTATGACATTATGACTATCAAGGAATTAGACCTAAGAAGAAGGTTATATTAAATTATATATATATATATATTAATATATATTAAATGAAATATATTATATATATCAATAACAAATTTAGAATTCGCTGTAGTATATATATAGAATAATAGATATAATATTTAAGAATAATTTATTCTTAATAAATCAGTCTCAATTCTATAGATAATATATTATAATTAAATATAATTACAGAATATATAGAATATTATTTTGATAAGTGTACATAAAACAAAAATAAATTGTATAAGTATATCTATTATTTTTATTTTATAATCATTCTGAATTAAAAATATAATTTATAATTGTAAGAATGAAGTAAAATATAATTTAAAACTATATAAAATAAAACAGTCGATAAAATGTTTAAAATCCATATCGCTTATTAGATCGTATTTACCTACACTAAGCTAATTATATCTTTAATATTCTATTAAGTGTAAGATATAATTAAAATTTTAAGAAAAATATTACCTATGATCCAAATAGTGTCAAATAAGATATTCTTCGCACCAAAAGCTTACCATTTACTAATTTAATACTCCCATAATTATATCGCTTAAAGAGCCTATCCAAAAGCTATTTTTTAGAATAACTAATTGAAATATTGGTGAAAAAATTAAATGATAAATTTATGCATTAGATTATTCTCATTGATTAATATGTTCTGATAAATGATAAACGATTTTGGTACAATGAATATTATATCTACACTTTATCTTGAAAGGGATATCTTTTCACGTCATTTACATGGGATGAGTGAGATGGTGCAGATTAGTATCACATTTGGGAATGAATATCTCGTTACAAAGTAATCAGCTTATATGAATGATTTCTAAATACACTTTTGCAAACTCTATTAGTTCAGCAGCCGAAAGATAGAGCTTATGCCTAATTATTGTTTAGTATATATAGTAGTTTTTAAAGATGTAATAATAAGTTTTCTTATTTCAAGAGAAGTTCTTACACTTTTAAATGGTTTTCAACTTCTTGATTTGTTAATAGCCAACCAATCAAATAGATTATAAGGTTTCATTTTCGTGTAATAACGAATTATACATTTATAATGAGGGGTATTTTGGGGGTGGGGATATGGGTATTAGAATCAAATAAGTTTAATGAAAAAAACGATGCATTTTTCTAATATATTTTTTATTTTATAAAAGAAATAAAATTTCTAAGTTAAAAAACTATCTATTTAAATTTAAATATTACATTTTATTGTTTTTAATAAATTCCGTAAAAGAACACTATTTGTACCGTATATATATATTAATAATATAAGTATAATAAATCAATTATTGAATTATAGATATATAATGATATATAATATATTTAGATATGAGTATATATATTAAATAATATTTGATTATTATATATAAAGTATTATATATATATGTATATATATATGTTATTATATTATTAATAAATTTTAACTTATCATCATTTCATCTATGTTTAGATAGTAATTTAAATATGATTGACATTTAAATCATGAGTCATTTTAAGATTGAATAATTAATTAAAGATATTCCTTTTAAATCAAAAATATTATATAAAAATATGAGATTTTAATTATCTTGTTGTCTAAAATTTCAAAGTAGGATCATCCTTTCCATAAATATCTACGGATGCTTCATGAATAATCAATCTTATACTTCAATCCATTCCAAAGTTGGCAAAAATTCTTTTTATGTCTAATACTAAAATAAAAACCTTTTTTTTACGTTATAATGCCCGATGGGGTATTAACTTTTGAAATGACCTAAAATGTAGAATGTTAATTATAAAAATGATTATTATTATAATAAATAATATTATATAAGTATAAATAGATGATATATATAATTATATATTATATTATTAATTATAATTATATATTTATCATCATCATATTTGCTGTATGTTAGATATTATAATAATTATATATTATAATATATTATTATATAGATATTATATAAATATTAAATTATTATATATTATATATATGATTAATCTATATATACTATTATTATAATATATATTAATATTCTCCTATATATATATAACTATTAATAATATAATTATATATATATATTTATAATATATTATATATAGACATAAGCTATATATATATGTGTATATATATATTTATTTATTATATTATATTATATATAATATATATATATTAATATATATTAATATTTATATAATATATATATATTAGATATTATAATATATATATATATACATATTAATATATATATATATATAATATGTAATAATTATAATAATATATTATATAGAGGATATATATATATATATTAAATATATAATTATATTATTAATAATATATATATATAATATATATTAGTATAATATATTATATTATAAATATAGTATATAATGGGTAAGTTATATATATATATATATTAAGATTATTTATATAATATAAATATATAAAAATATTAATAATATATAATATAATTTAATAAATATTAAAGTATAATATATATATTTAGCGTTTATCGTAAACCTACTATTTGTGAAATAAGTGAGTATTTAGATAATATAAATTTATATTAAAGTAATATTATATATATATATATATGTTTCATGAATATATATTATATATAATAGTAATATGAATATATTATATATATTATATATATTTATATATTAGGTTATGATATAAATTTAGATATATATATATATTATAAAAATATGTATATTATATAATTATATAATATATATATTAATATTGTGTAATAAATAAGAAACTATATAATTTATGAATATATATAGATCTATATAAATTTATAATATATATATCTACATAAATTATATATATGTAAATATATTTTTAATGTATTTATATCAACTACTGAATAAATAATTCGGTAAAAATATTTAACATCAGAGAATGCGGGATGTGAATTCGGGAGAATAGTTTAATTTTTCACGTCTGGGCGGATGCGGATAATTTAGGTTTGTACATCCGCCAATGCGGATGTGGAATTGGTTTCCATTCCGATTTATTACAGAGATTACAGGTTTCCATTTTAATATATAAATTATAATATTATAATATATTTTGTAAATTTTTATTTTAATGAAGAAGAAACGAATTTAATATGATTATCATATTGAATACTTGTGTTAAATATATAATTTAATATTAATAATATTAATATAATAAAATAATATAATATTCAATATAATAAAAAAAGGGAAACAATTTGATCAAAATAACTTACTTAATGAAATACTTAAAACTATTTTTTGTTATACTAGGGATTAATTACAATTATTAACTCTCTTATTATACCAAAATTATATTTTTATATAAATATTATAGGATAAATAATTAATAAAATTTATATTATATATCTACATATAAAATGTATTAAAAATTATATCAGTCCTTTTAATTTATTTTCAAATTATAAATATAATAATTTCATGTGAAGATTGTATTTATATGATATGAAGTTTGTAATTAATTTATATTAATATATTAATTATATATATAGATAAATATTATATATAATATATTATTATATATTATATATATATTAATATATATATAAGTATAAATATAATTATATATATATATTATAAAAAAATATTACTAAATATTCATATTTTCATAGACGTAATATATATAATTTACAAATGAATTCAACATTGATATTTAATATTAATAGAATATTAATATTTATATATATTATTATATTCAATCGCGATTAGATATGTAGATTCTGCATAAGATAAATTGTTAATGTTAAAGTGAGGACTATGGTATTAAACAAAACAACCTCTTAAGGATAGAAAGACCTCAGAAGCTTAGAGACACATCGTCGCAGACAGAAAAATCAACCTCTAGACTGTTTCACGAAACTAGCATTTAACAAGACCCTGTACCACTGTATGGCTTAATGCATTCAAAGTTGAGGCAGTTCAGTCACACCTTAAAGTATATGGTAAACGCTCAACAGCTCCATAATATCTCCAATTAACCCGCAAGCCATTATTTATTCACACGTTAATGACCATCCGTTTTTCTACGCCTTCTGTCAAACTCATTCTTCTTCTCCTTCAGCATTACTTTATGACCTCTCATATATTCACTTTTGTCATAGTTCTATAGCCTTTCTCCCAGCCGGTCGAATTCACTCAGCACACTCACCTACTATGCATTTCTGCCTTTTGTAAGAACCAACCGATACCATCCATCTTGTTCCCAATATGACCAAACTCAATTCTCAGATGTATCTATCTCATTTATATCACGTGCATTATCATCCTTTCTTTAAATTCTTATTAATATTCAATATTTACTCTATAATACCACAATACGCTGTTCACATTCCTTTCTATTACGTTAGACTTTATATGGATCTCTTATTACTCCCGCATTACTTATAGTAAGTTCTAAGTAGACACAATACATCAATGGGAGGTCTGGGTATTCCTATATATGACCATTTTATGGATTCTACTAACTATACGATTTTTAACACAGTGGAGTTAGCAAAATAGACCTCATGCAAATGCTAGCGCAACTATCAAGAACCTAGTTCCTCTTGCACATCCTAAGCATAGGATATTATGTTCTAACCAGCCGCCTTCATACCATGCATCAACTGTTCCTTAACTACATTCTGCATTTCATCCCTTCCTTGTTCAGTTACCAATCAATATTATCCTAAATATTTAAAACTCAGGACAACTTGTTCCAGCTGCTTCACCGGATATTCTTTAACTAAGACGATTCACACCAGAGACTATTACTCCCTCATTTCTAACTACTACATACCTTATCTTAATCTACATTACTTTCAAAATCCTCCTTTTACATTCTAATTACATTTGCCGAAAACTCCCTTCTACAAATCCTCTCTAATACATCTTCTTCAGATCTCCACCAGCACATAAATTCCAAAGCATCCGTCAAATTACTAGTAAGCAGGGCACTCCTACTCCTCTCTTCATACATTCTCTAATATGAAAATACATTCCACTGCTACTCCCACCTTTAACTCTTTCTTTACCGTCCTTCCTATAAGGAGCAAATAATTATGATCAACATTTAACATTACACATTCCTGATAATTTTTTTAGCAGACAGTTAAAACTCAATCACTTTAACTCAAATAATCCATTATAATGGTTCAATCTAACATCTAACTTTCAATCACTTTGCGACTAATATTAATCTTAAAATGTTTCTTCCACTGAAACCTTAACAAATCATTAGATATTACAACTAATCATATCTTGTCTGATTAGAGTCTTTCCCATTTATTTAATAGCCTTCAGTCATACGCCTGCTGATGGTGCAATGTCACATTATAAATCCCACAAATGAACAATTCTTCTTTGTGTCATCTCTCACTACTTCTCATCATAATTACGATGCTTTAAATGCACTTTAAAGGGAATGTTTAATCTCAAAATCCTTTTCTACAAACCTTATATATCGTGTAAATCTTTATCCAAAATTGACATGTCTTAGATGAATATTCAGTCCATTATCCCAGGTATCTACTCGACTTCGTACATCTTTCATACCACAAAATATACTCACCAAGAATAATTATATCTCCCTACAATCGAACACTCTCCTCTATATTGAACTTTTTACCATTATAAACTCATTCCGGATCAGTTTACTACACTTCTCTTAATCCCTTTTTTCCATTATACAGATTTAACTTTATTAATAAATGTGCTCATATTCACGTGCTCGGTCCGTCCAATTCCTCTTCGAAATATTACCCCACATAAAACGCTTTGAGTTACCAAATACTTCCTAAATCGGATTCATCTGGCGACTAATTCCGCCTATTACAATTCATGGATTTCATTTTCACGATAAATTTTCTTCTATGCCTGCGAGATTTGATACATATGTGCTTCAACTTTCTCACCCTAACCCATTACCTCATCCCTACTCATTCTCTATATCTTCCATTATATCGAGTTTTAACCTTCCAAGAAAGGCTTACCATATTTCCTTGATGTTAATTAAAATCCCCCATTCATCCATTCTTTCCAAACTGTTTCATTTTTATAATACATTTTTATGCCTTATATATATAATTAATATAATACTAAATAATATATAATAAATATATATTATAAATATATAAATAATATATAATACTATATTAATATATATATACATATAAGTATTAGTATAATTATTAGTAATATTTAATGTCACACTAAACCTATTTCATTATTATATAAATTATGTATTATAAATATTATATATTATTATATATATATATTATAGCTATAAAAAAATTAAATACGTTATATATTTAACATCATATAAAATTTTAATTTAATGACAAATAATATATATATATTTAAATAGTAAATTAATATTAAAGTATATATAGTTAATTAATATTCTATATAATATTATAATATATATAATTAATATATATATAATAATAGTATATAATAATTATATATATAATAGGGTATATATATAACCAATTATATATTTAAGGACATGCAACTTTTATAGTCTTCCTTTTTTTCCTCCTTATACTATATAAGTAATACATCTTTTTTCTATTGTAAAACCTTATTATCCATTTGCTATCAAGTCTAATGATCACAACTCATACAAGCACACGTATTCCTTTATAGATTAACATTCGATAACGTTATCATCCACTTTAATATAACATTCCAGACCATTCACTGTTGAGTTTTCGTACTTTCTAATACTTTTAGCAAAACCACAAGAGGTTTCTTCATCTGAGTAGCCAAACTTACTAACAAAGGTCTTCCATTTCAATGTATGTCTACAGATTCTATTATTTCATGCTGTATACTCATTTCAACTAGATTGTATTTGCAAGCGCTTCTTATAAATACTTTTTACTTATATCACATTGGTTCAGTTACTAACATGTGCACCTCCACTCTACTGAATTCTCTCTGACTACTTTTCACTTCTATTTAACCTTTAATTCCCATTATACTCCATTCCAATTAGACGCCCGTCACTACACTACACTGTGTTGAAAGAATTGCTTACAGTTTTAAGACTTAACAACAGATGAATCGGTTTATAAATTACTATATCCCCATGGCAGGCCGCTCGACGCATTTACATTCAACATTCAACATTACTTCGACATCTGCTCACTTCTTCACCAGAGCTTCAAAATGAAAAATATCAAATATCTAGTACTTATGAATGTTCACGCTCGAAAGCTCAGTCTCTACTTGTTACACCACAACGTTCATATGAATACTAATGAATAATTTTTGTTTGAAAGAAAGTATGGTAAATTGGAAAATGAAAATGTGCTGCTATCATAAGATCAATTTGATAGACAGATATTTAAGACTTCGGAGTAGTTCTATTGATCAATAGATTATAAATAAATATTCGAATAAAATGATAATTTAAATGTGTCATTGGTCTGGTTTGTATAAGAGCAGATTACTAAAATAGAAGTGCTTACAGACTGTTTGATGGAGTTTTTTTTTTTTTGCTGGCTCGGAGCCATTCAGTCTAGAGTAGTAGAGTAACTTACATGTATTATTGACAAAATCATGAATAAAAACGTGAGGTATATATAAATTGAAATAGTAATAAAAGTGTTTTGTAAAAAGCTAAGATTATGAGTAGTCTGGTGAGGGTCCTGACACCGTCTAGCAGAATAAGACAAGCATGATTAACCAGTGCTGTCTTGTTAATTTATTTTTAATTATTAATCAAATTCTTATTAATAATAATTTAATAGCTTTAGCCTTGGGAGTATATACAATAATTATTTTACGTGTAATTACAGATATTATTTAATATATAGTAATTATATTTATTTTTTATTTATATATAATTTAGTAGGAAAGGTAACCACCACTCACGGGCGGAATTTACATGATATATTTGACATTGAAGCGGTATGTAGAAATAGTATTAAATTTTACTCATTCAATGATTTTTATTTATCATAAATAATTTTAGTTCTAAACTTGCCACCTCAGTGCCTTAAAGACCAAAAAATGGAAGCACAGCAATAAAACTGTTGAAAGATTGATTAACAGGACTTTTAACCATTAAAAAGCTAAAATAAAGAGAGATTTGAAAAGTTAAGCTAGCTAGAAAATCAGAAGGTAAGAGCACCAACAAAAGATTTAACATAAGTCCTGGAATTCTAAATATTCGCCACATGAGGAGATTTATAGAATGGAGTGGATGTTGCCATAATCGGCACCACTTCTGGCTTTGTGTCTAACAGAGTGGTTGAGGTGCAATTTTGAGATAGTGGAATTGAGAGAGTGTATAAAACGTCCATTAGCGTAGAGCACATGAGGCCTGTAGTGTAAGAATGAGATATATCGATAATAGCAACTGGAAGTCACGTGATCAGCAGTTATGATTAATTAAAGATAGGTCATGAGGGCAAGTTAAAAGTATATAATGGTACAAAGGTATATTAAACCTTATTTACCCTTATAGAATCGATATCGTCCATAGTCCAAATAATGAAAGAGAATTAAGGGAACCGTTAAACCCCCCCCCCTAATTTGTAGCGAAACCAAATTAACTCCATACAAGGGCGAGTATATAAGTTACCTCCCCGTACTTATTATAAATGGGTAACTAATTCTTAATAATTGTATATCATGTTAAACTATGTTCCAAAAAAAATTTAACAAATTCCTACGCAACCTGATTTAAGTTGTGTTAGACAATGAGAGATGAGACATTCCCACCAGCTCAATTTTTTTTGTAGAGAACGACCCACCTATTTAATGAAGTTTCGAGACCATTCAAAATAAGGTATAGAGGTAAACATGAATAGAAATAACTTAATAATATGAATCAATGCAAATGTTCATTAATTCGAAAACTATAACTTTATGCTTTGTTCACGACCAAGATAAATGTCAGTGTGAATACGTAATGGCTCCAACCATCAGTGGATCTCAAAATTTAGGTGGTTGAGTAACGATACACTGACATCGGTGGGTTGTGACGTGAGACAGATTATAGTAATATCTGGAGAAATTGAAGGATAAAACGAATACACAACAATAAAAAAAGAAAATATACTAAAATATATAAAATGGGAAGTCTATCAAAAATTAATGCCTGAAATAACACGTTTTTGATTTGTAACAACACAAAAGTTATCACGACGCATTCACAACATCAACTGAACTACAATATTACGATGAAAACACCTAACTGGTCTGATAAAGTTATAAGTGATACAACTCAAAATAAAAAACGGAAAAACTATTAAGAAATATAAAATATACTCGGAGAAAGAAAAGATAATGTAATATATTTTGCAATGAATATCTCAGAATTCCATTATTCTTATCAATTTAAAGAAATAGAAAAATAATAAAATTAATAACAACTATCAGACCACGTTTTCTACAATAGTTATTTGTTATAACCACTAATATATAATGACTTTTAATTTTTTATCTCTATATATTACGAAAGATTAATAACTCTAACCGTCAAAATAATTCGATCACAAAGCGTGTTACAGTTACTGCTTGTGTTGGCATTATTTTGATCACGAGTGATTGGACCAGAAATATGGAATAGGGAAAAATGAATTATAGAGTATCGAAAGAAAGCACTGCTAAGGATCATGATTCATTATTATCTAAAAAATAACTTCACCAATATATCAAAGCATACTTAGTTTAAATTTGAAGATCTATGTACGCCCATAGGTTAGAATTTTACTCTAGTCTTCAACACAAGAAACACCGAGTATATCAGGATTAGCTCAATATAATCAATATTTAGTGTAGTGCACAAAGAGGAAAAGATCATGTCTGAAACTAGTAAGAGTGAGATCATTCTCGCTGTTTTTAGTTAGATGGTTTCGTGAATATTCAGATAGGATAATGGAGAGAAAAACGCATGACAAACGACAACTGTGCTGTTAAGAGCTGGAAATTAACTAAGCATACAGGTTACTGGCGATCTCTAGTAACAGCCGGCAAATAGTAGTGGGTTTATGGTAAGAATAGATGTGAGAAGCCTTGTACAGATTATAAATCTTGAACCTTCTCTGTCTAGATACTTATACACTATCTTTTGTCGTATTAGATTAAATCCTCATTTCCCCTACTATAGACGTTCAAGACTAATTGCTATGCTGGAACATACCGTCTCATGTAGGTCTTTCTCATATCTGTAATGCCTCCTTTACTCAGTGGTAGTAATTGAGGGTTGACTAATGAAAAAAAACGACTGAATTAAATACTCTAAAACCTATAAGTAGACTCAGGATGATGAATAATTTGATCATCTAAATATCGTAATACTATAGAATTATGTAAAATAATTAATTAGAACAAATACAGAAAATGTAGCCCGTGGTCGCATGAAGCGAGTGCGTACGGGAAATGAAGAAGTA
>JABUQX010000572.1:30000-48144 GCA_015478945.1 Trachelipus rathkii | reverse complement strand
GAGTGTTTTTGGCAATGTTTCTTACTGATTTAGTTATTCTATTCTCGTCTTTAATATCAGGCGAATTCTTTCTCATTTATAATTCTGTGATAATTTATTTTAACTTGTATATACTTGTACTTAGACATTTCTCTTCTCGTTGTTATGATGAGTGAGCACACCTTTTCTTTTCTCCCTTTTTCTCTATCATGAACTTGTGAGAGTGTGGTATTTTTCTTTATCTACTTATAAATTGTAGCCTCAACAAAAGCACGTTTTCTCGCTTTTTGTTTAACCTCTTCATTCACAAGAGTTTTGGTAGCGAGGGTAACTCCTGGAGAAATTCTGATTTTGTTTTGTTGTCTTTCATAAGATAGTCAATCATGCATGTATATAAGAGTATAAATATATAGCGTGGAATTTTTTTCTTCCCGTTTCCTCATTTCATTCGCAATGAATGAACAAAAACAAGAGAAAAAAAAAATCAAAGCAAAAGGTTACAAAAAAAGAGAATTGTTTTTTTTTTTCTTCTGCACAGTTTAACCATCATTTCTATCTTCGAAGAACTTCCGGTCCTCGTGGCTTAGCTGAATAAGAACTTTACCATTTCTCCGTGTATAATACGATGAAGGAAGTAAAAAAAAAAAATAGTCCTACGTGTTCACCCTCTCTATTACTTTAGCTCCCTCGTCCTCTGGAGTCTACTCTCGCGCTCTCTCTCTTCTCCCTAACTCCCTCACTTCTGTCTCTTCATCTCTTCCTCTTCAAACTCCTCCTCTCATTTCTCATCATGGGCTCTCTCCTCTCTCTCGTGCTCGTTCTCATCTTCTTCTTTGGTTATACAAAGAACATGTTACATAATGATTCTCTATATTCAGTTTAAAGATTCTAAATATAGTCATATGATGAGAGTCATTGGAAAGATAAATTACGAGACATTGACATTTTGATATCTTAATATATTTTACTCGAGCGCCTATCCAGTGACCATTGTTCGAAACTCCGAGGAGAAAGTGTTTGACAGATAAGTCCAATATCGTTATTCCCGAATATCCGTAACAGATTTCAGAGCTCATGTAGTCTTATCGCTATATTAACTCTCACATATGTGGCTCGAATATCACCATATAACGAGAGATCCTTTGTTTCGTTTTCTAATATACGTGCATCTTTTAAATGAGTGTGTATGTTATTTCACTCTCAAATCGAGATTAAATATAATATCAAGATAACTAATTTTCGTTATACTTCTCATGTGCCAATTCTCCGATGACTTTGAGAGGATGTATCCAACTACGCTCGATCCTATAGAACGCTTGATATTGTAGAGGATATATAGTCAACTTTTTGTCAAACTTGAGACTATACCTTAACCCTTTGTGACTTATTAAGTGCAAGGATATTCAAAAGGTGAATGATGCAATGAAACAATAGTACCACAAGCTGAAAGATCAGAGCTGTACGAGATCACGTAGAGCATTCATATTACCAGATTTACGTAGATATTTCTAGGCCAATATAAGTCTTAGAAGATCCTAACACTAGCTATAAACGAGATATTACATCCGTGCTGAAATGTAATACCAGAATTGCATATAAATCGTAATAAATGAGACCGCGAAACATTGAGACATAGCCTGAGCTCTTTCGTATATACGACTACTCATAACTCACAAGACCGTATGGGTTTTACTCACTATCTCACATCATAACTGATCTCCTTCTAATACAACTAAACAACACACACATCAGGCGACGCAAAAATTGTGTAAATTTAAAAGCGGAACCTTCCGCGAGTAGTTTCCAGAATAGGCAATCAGAGTGTTCTTACAATTCCTATTATTACCTTCTGAGGTAAGCTTCCCCATTGACGATGTTTGGTATATTAATACTTGATAATCCTTGGGTAAAGTAAAAAATTTTAGTCTCATTTCTCTGATTGGATATTTTGCTGTATTCAGTCAACAGAGATTTCTCTATTTCCCACTTATGTGTGGTAAGGGAGATAATTTCACACTTGTATTTACGTACTAGAGATAGCATGCCAGTTAATTTGAAAATAAGGCCTTTGGTGCGGTTACGTTCCTCGGAATAGATAAGCGTTGCTTTGACCATTAATGCGCAAATTGAGGAGTAGATTAGTTTCAACTCACTGATGCGTTGTTGTCACTGATGGTCAGAATAAGTCCTTCATCCTGAGAGTAATTATCTAGTGAACCGTGTTACACGTCATAATATTGTAAGCTGTTATTCTTTAGAATTTTAGATAAAGTCAGGCATTGTACCTAATGTCTTCCTCTGGGTGACATCTTTTAAATTGTAATACCCACAATGCTTGTAAATGGGACTGTTTTGCATCATCATCTGAATAATTTAGCAAAGTCTATTGATAAAACTTCGATAAGGAGTAACTGCAGCTGAATGCTTCTAGAGATGTTTTTCATTTAAAAACACCTCAAGTTGATTGAAACATGTATACAGAAATTTGTCTCGGTGGATACTATGTATGTGGTCGATGCCTGTGAGATTTGAACCATCATCGTTTACTAGACTATCATAGACTCTATCATAGAATATATAATATAAAAACACATTCGAGGATGCACTATTACACTAGAATTAATAGGTTCACAGATATAGCTCAGGAGGATGTTTGAATTTCTGAGATGAGAGGTTACACATCTGTTATTAGTAGATAAGGTGGCGTGAACGTGAGGTATTAAAATACTATAATAAATAATTGCTGAAAAATTCACTCACAGCTGAATCTGTGTAGGATTCACTAGAAAAGAGATTCCAAATTCGCTTCTTATCAATAACAGTTATGCGAGGGTGACTTGAGTAGATGGGTAATGGAAGGAATGCTTAATATCTTAGCTTAACTATCAAATCGCTTGACGTATAATGAGGTGAGATTATAAAATATTTAAAACAATTTACCTTTATTTACAAATTAATTCTTAATTGATTATTTATGTAAAAGAAGTTTCCGACTTAAGTCACTGTATATATCTAAGAGAGCAAAACACCATTTTAATAACACTTTTTCTTCTACAGTGATATTTATTTCCAGCAGCGTTCAGGCGCAGTTTACAACATACCACAAAATTTTTAACAAGTAGCATCTTGCGTCTATATATTTGTTATCGAGTTTTAACCAATCGTTCTAACATTTACATACTGACATCCAGCTAGTGCGGCGTATTGTTTTACCGTGAACTGCAAACGAGGATCGACCCAAGCCCGAGTAATATCAGGCTGGATTGTTGTTTTATTCACTGATTCTGCGCCCGCTTTTTTTAGCAATGTTATTTAACCTCTGATTTAAACGAGGGGAATAGCTCTACGAAATAAACGAAGCAAAAAATCCACCTAAGTTTCGCATACCCTTCATGCCTTATATGATCCTAACATTTTCCTTTTCGAGCAATGTAAATCTTATTGACCGGCATTTTCCATTGACTGCGTGTGTAACTGCTGTCCCATCTGGTGATCCAAAACGTAAATTGGATAGTCTGGCATAAAAGTGTTCGTCTTCTTCAAATACTTCGTCGTCAAGGTAAGTGTAGTGAACTCTATTTAGGGAGAGGAGCATATAATAACTTATACGTACCTTTTAGGAAAAATATGAATCTACAGTCTTAAACAAAGAGGCTTTAGTATTCCTAGCAATAATCTGTGATCTGGTCCGTTCTTAGCGAATGAGTACTTCTCATAACACATTTAATCAGACCCATAAAAACCTGGATTTGAAACATCTTAGTAGGCAAGCATACAAATGTAATGAACTCTTGGTGTCATTTTTTGAGAAGAGTGAGTGCTTCATGCTTTGGGTCTAAAATAACAGCATTAGATTCCGTGTCTACGAGATGGTTTCTTAATTATTGGACGCGACTTAGTTATTGAAGATTTGTATATCTCTACATATGAATTGAAGTAAATTACTAATTACGGAACCTATATATATATCTGAGCATAGGACGCTGTGAGAGAGCATATAAATTAACTTATTATTAGCTTATATCACAGGTTTCTACATGTCTCTGCGATTTTATATTTTTAATATCTCTCGCTAGTGTCTTACTACAGAATTATTCATACGTGTTAAATATGTGGAAAATGTATTTATAATTATTAATTACACTAAAATTTTTAAATAGTTATTATATATACCTACAACTATAGGTATACAATATATTTGACTATCTTCAAATTTTTTGTTTAAGTCAGATTGAATTACATATATTACTAGTATTAAATACCCGATTTTTATTGTGATCGTGAGATGCTGAATCCTTATGAAAAGATCTTTAAAATATATATAAATGGTTCATATTTATATAATTATTTTATATTTTATTAAATTTTTATTATAAATACTACAGAAACTTTATTTATTTTATATATGGTTTGTTCGATCCATATACGAAGATTATTAGATCTAACTATAGTTGTTCTCAAGCAGATAAACGCATTATATATAATAATATAATACTATATAGTATATATATAATATATAATAATAATATATAGTATATATAATTAAATATATATATATATATATGAGGTATATATATATATATATCTATATAATACTATAATATATATATACTTCAATGCGTAGTAGGCAATATTTTAGACAATTTGAGGTGACAATATATAAATAAAGTATATAAATATATATATATATACTATATAATATATGAGTACTTACTTCATTCCTTTTGTTCTTAGTTATTAAAGCTGCCATTATATCATTTTTTTTTATTACACTCAAAATAATGTTATACCTCTCTCTCTCTCTCTGCTCTCTCTACTCGTCTCTCGTCTCGTCATCTCTCTATTCTCTCTCTGCGGTCTCTCTGCTCTCTCTCTCTCTCTCTCTCTATAACTCTAATATAGACACTCTCTATAATCTTCTTTTTGTATTTCCTTTTCTTAATTTTCTTTTTCTGTTTTTCCTTTTTCTCTATATCACTTTTTTCTATTTCTTTTTCTTTTGCATTTTTCTTTGGCTTGTAATCTTGTTTCGTTATTCTTTTTCTTTTGCTTTTTCTTTTCCTTTTTTCTTTTTCTTTTTTTTTTTTGCGCATTACTTTTTTTTATCTACATATTTTTTGTTCCACTTTTTGTTTTTTATTTTTTATTGTGTTATTGTGAAGCATGTTGAGGGTTGTTGTATAAATGAAACAAAAATGGTGTTTGTTTAAATAATTATTTAAACAAAAGCCATTCATTTCGTTATATAACCTAAAGCAAACCAAAAGGCTTATGCAAGTTTACATAAACTCTTCTTTTACTTCATCAACCCTCCTTCTGTGTGTGTGGATCTCCCGGGGATTTTTGTCAGTTTCGCGTGAAAGACTTAAGATCACGAACTTCTCTTTCTTATTACATTCCTTTCTCGTCTCTGATTGAGTTTGCAACACTTAAAATTCGACTGTATCTGTTTCCCTAGTGTTCTTTTATATATTATGTTTTTACACATTACCAAAAAGATGTTTCTCGGTTATATCGTCTAAACGCCAAGTATGCATGAATCGATGGCCATATTTCCTCTCTTTGTTATCGTAGTCTTATTATCGTGCGTCGAGAATTTCATTTTCCACACTTAATCTCTGCTTCATACCATTTCTCCGTATCTCAAAGTGGTAGGAGTTATAGTGTGTCAAGTAAATTTGCGGTCTGTGAATAGTGCTGAAGATGATTTTCATTGTTTCTCAGGATACAGATCACATAGAAGTCACACTGTATGACATGGCAGCGTCTAAATAGAAATGATCTTTTCAACTCTCCATTGTATCTCCAAAGTAATACTGCATTCTGCAAGTGTGTTTTTTTTAACGCTAATTTCACTAACTCCCAGCTAATGAAATTATCACCTAATTATTACTTTACAAGGCTAACACTATCCCATACGTTGGAACAAGATACTGTATTCTATTTTTTATATAACCTTTTTTCCTTTAGATCCTATATCTCTTTTGCTCCTTTTTATCTCAGTCTGCGCGTCGAGTTGTATACTCGTGTATCATATCCTTTAGGATCAAACCATTTAATTTTCTGTATTTTCCTAGCTAATTAGAACCCCTACCTTATTGATTTTGTTCTCAAACCTTCTAAATCCTCGAGTGATAATTTGTCAATATATTTTAATCGTTCTTGGAATTCTCTGATTGTATCTACTTTAAAAATTTCTGACCATCCTGCTTCGTACCACCTTTTCTGAAAATTTTCATGCTGACCCACTAGACACGTCTCACATAATCTCCATACTTAATGCCTGTGTGCTAAATCTTTAATTTTCCCATTTGTGTTGATAGGTACGCGAAGGTTTTTGCTGTTTGTCACACTCATCTCTAAGAGGGGGTATTTCCTAATTGTTTCTATATAAGACCTATTTAGTACATATTATGCCAATGCTCTTTAAAGCTCAAAGGTAGTATCTAAGTGGACTATTTAAATGTACTTCATTTTTTCGGTGAAATACCTTATGCATTTTTCTTTTATAGTTCTTTGTGCTCTTTTCCACTATTGCAGCTTTATTAACTGAAAATGTGTTTGTGAGTCCAAAACACCTCAATATTATACCTATGTAACTATGTGTCTTTGGAATTCTCTGTTGCCTAAAATATTCTGTATCTTTAATCTTGTCCCACATCAGTTGAGGAGTATCTTTATCCTCATTTATAATTTTCGTCTGACGTGCTGCAGCTTACAGTCTTTTGACTTTTTTTATCTTTGTAAGCCTATTTTTCAGTTTCACAATATTGCAATTACATATTTTATCACATAAACACGAATTGTAATTGAATACCTCCTCATTGTAAACTTTATATTTTATATCATTTCAGTTAAATCAAGTTGCCATACATTTCTAAGTGAGGGGCTATGTTTTTCGCGTTGGAAATTTGTGACAGAAAGGTCATTTATGTAGAGTAAAAAAAAGCATCCTCACCTTCTAAATATATTTTTCACATTCTTTTTTTATTAATATGAGGAAACTTTGAAGCGAACCTTGAAAAAAGCCTCCATAACTGTAAGGCTGTTTCATGTCCATATGTAATATTCTTATCGACTCAGTGCCTCCTTAGCCTCCCCATCGCACTCACAAATTGACATTATAAATAAAACAACATATTCAATTTATACTGGATAGGGGATATAAAAAACCATAATGTCGTATGAATATTTTATTTTTTTAATCAAAATAATATTAACTATATTAAATTACAAGGTCTTAAAAACTTACGCAAACTATCATACACATCTCATATAAATAAGCAATAAATAATTAGGTGAACTAATCATTTTGAAGCGAAGATCGGTTTTTTTTTCTTATTCTTCGTTCCTGCACTTGAACGTAATGTATTTCTACTTAGCATCTTTAATCTATCCGATGCCAAAAGAACTACCAGAGGGACTCACGTCAGGTCGAGGAGCCATTGGAATATTTTCCAGTTCCGTTAATCTTTGTTTATTCAGGATTAAGGTTCTCGGAAAAATAAAATATATTTTGAAGTTCTTGTTTGATCCTTTATTCTCATCCTGCAAGGAAACCTTATTCGCAATCACGCGAGAAGAGATCGATATTCAAGTAAGCAAGATATTCGATCCCGGCTATTGTTTCTTTCCTCTCGTCATGTAACTCTCTCGTAGAGAATTTGAGACTTTTCTCCAGATTCTCAATAATGATTTGGCCGAGTCATATCTCATGTAGAGCTGAATCTTTAAAATACTCTTGATTACTAATGATGCTCAAATCCCGTTTTCTTATTCCTCATTGTAAGTTTTCCTTGAGTATATGTTTAAAATTTTCTTCTCTTTCACCTCAATCTTAGTATCTGGTGTTAGAGCTGAATCTTCCTTAGGTGAATTTAATAATATACTTTTATGATCTACGCTAAAATTTTTGTATACTGCGTTTTGAATACTAGGATTCTTTTTATCATGAATGTTAATATCAGAGTTTAATATATGAGGAGTTCTTCTCGTATTATTTTATCTGATTCAACTTGCGGAATCAATATAAATCAAATGGCTCTGTTTCGATGCAACGGTTGATAAGGGTTATACATTGTCTGAGGCAATTGAGAGTGTTTGAATGGTGGTTGTTGAATGCTGTTGTTGTTGCTGTTGTTGTTGTTTTGATGAATGTTGTTGTTGTTGTGGTTTGCTGTTGTTTGCTGTTTGGTTTGTTGCAGAGGTAGGGTGCCTGTATTATATTTCATCTTCTCACAATCACTGTAGCGTAAAACACATACCTTCTTCATTATTGAGCGCCCACCCGTGGTTTATCACACAGGGGCTATGACTGAAAAGTAGTAAAGTAAGAACATCAGCCTCCCACCTTTTTGTTAATATCTTTCTTTTTATTTTAAGCTTTTCCTCTTTAACGTTTACCGTCGTCGTTGGCAGCAAGATTTTTACTGATGCTTTCTATGACCGACGCAGCTTTAACCCCTCTGAGGTCTGTTTAAAGGAACTTTGCCTTTTATAAGATTTAAGGACATTACATTCAGCTATAATTGTAGCCAAATTTTCATCTGTGCCAGATCAGTCTACGTTTTTCTATGAATGGTTCTTCAGATTTTTAAAATTTTCTCATAAAGAGGTAAATATTTGGCTAATCATTAGAGTACTCATTATCAGGTTCGCTTATAGCTTGTCTCAGCCTCGTTAGTAGAATATTTGTACGGAGACATGCAACAACTCTGTGTGTGTTCTTGGGTGGCTGGAGTTTTCCCATCTTATACCATACGCTTTTCTTTCAAGAGTTGTGCCTTGTCTTTATCTTTCTCACTTTGCAACATCGAATTTACGTGTTGTAATATGCATGAACTTCAAGGATACTCTGTTGTGTGCTTGCCTCTTTCTTTTCTCCTTCTTTTCAGCTAAATCTAATTTTCTGAAAGACTCATCGCCTCTTGCTTTTCTTACTATTTTTTCCCAGCAGTAATTCAAAATCTTCCTCTCTTTTAGTCCCACTAGTCCTTCTCTTTAGGTCTCTTTCCAGACTCTGGGTCGGAACAGAATTGAGTCATGATTCTAAATAGTGAAAGTTATCAAATTAAATATGTTCGGTATATAGGATGATCAAGTTACGCATAAAAGTTATTAATTAGTTAATTATTATTATTTATTAATTATTAGTATCTTCATTATTTATTTCTTGCTACATTATTTTAAATTGGGGACTTTGTTAAAAAAAAATGACTGCTAAATGAGTCGGTCGGCAATACGGAACTTGCTAGCCATATATAATTAATAAAAATTATTTTGTTTGAGTCATGAGAAATAACAAGTTGCCCTAAAAAATTCGCTAATATTAAAAAAGGGAATCCAGTAGAAATTAAAGTCGGCGGCTTATCAGTGAGTTGCCCTTCTTCGAGGAACATCTACATCACATCTTTTCTTTTTCCTACTCTAGTCTGCTTATTTCACTATTCACATTCAACTCTTGTCACATTTCTCTCCAGTGTTGCTTCTTGCACACTTTCTTTTTCCACACTTCTTCTTCTTCTTTTCTTTCTTACTTTCGACAACAGCAATATATATATATATCTTTCTATGTATATATTTATCATAAATACTTATATATATATATATATTCTATTATATATATATAAATACTTAATATTCTTTCTTTATATATATATACATTTTTTAATTTACTTTTTTTGGTGTGTTTCACTTGGTTTCACCTTTAATGGCAAGTAAGTCTTCATCGGAAGTGTTAATCTATTATTATTAATTATCTCCATATCACACAATATCGTATTTTGGCTAGGGATATATAGATATGAAAGATGATGTATCGATTATCTCCATCACATACAAGATCGTGTTTTCGGTTGGGAATATCGATATACAAGATAACGTATCTATTATTAAATATCTACCTCCATATAATACATAATCTTGTTTTCGGTGGCAGGAACATCGAAAGGTTAGGAACCTATGAGGTTGCAAAAGCTAGGAACAGAGGTTGTAAAGTCTATTAACATATGAGGTCTAGGAACAACTAATGTTGTGAGGAGTAAGTGGAGGAGGGATTGTAAAGGTTAGGGGCAAATGAGGTTGTAAAGGCTAGGAACAAATGAAGTTATGAAGGCAAAGAACAGGGATTGAAAAGGCTGGGGGCAAAGATTTTAAATGATACAAACAAATGAGGCCGTGAAGACTAGAAACAGAGGTTGTAAAGTCTAGGAACTTCTGAGGTTGTAAAGGCTATGAACAAATGAGGTTATGAAGTAAGGAACAGGGGTTATTATAAACTCTAGAAGTAAATATTTTAAAAGATAGAAACAAATGAGGCTGTGGAGACTAGAAAGTAGAAACAGAGGTTGTAAAGCCTAGGAACCTCTGAGGTTGTAAAGGCAAGGAACAAATGAAGTTATGAAGGTAAGAAACAGGGGGTTGTAAAGGCTGGATTCAAAGATTTTAAAGGATAGAGGTTGTGAAGGATGCAATGGAATTTACTCCCCTTGGAGGCCTTTTTGATAATGATGAAACAAGTTCTACCAACTTAATTTCCTTGTGCAAAAATCTTTTCCATTAAAATGTTGATAAAAAATTAGCAACAATTTAAATTCTAAAAAAAAAATGGCTTAAAATGATAGCAAATTTAGAAATATTGATATAATAATAGAATAATAATATATATAAGTAATCAATCATAATAATAATAATAATATATAATAATAATATAATAATTAATAAATAATATAATATAATAATAATAATAATTTAAATAAAAAATAATGTTGATGATAAGTGATAATGATAATGATAATGTAATGATAATGATAATGATGAATAGAATGATGATTATGTAATGATAAGATAAATGATATAATTTAATTGGATGAATAATAATAATAATAATAATGAATAATTAATAATAATTAAAATATAATAATAATAATAATAATAATAATAATAATTAAAGTGTGAAATTGACTTTACTCTTCCTTTTCTACATTAACATACATCTAGTTCACAAGAAGCTATTGAGCTAAAGATTTTTTTTTTTCTTTATTTCCAATATTTGTTATTCAAGAAATTGAAGTAAACAATCATTTTCAGTGATTTAATTTAAACATTGTTTCAATTATATTCACAAGTGAATAAATAATAATTAATAATACATAATAATAATATAATAATAATATGATAATATAATAATAATAATAATAGAAATAATAATAATGAATAATAATAATAATAAGTGATAATAATAGTAAATAATAGATACATATATAATAATGACAGAAATAACAGGAATAAGAATAGAGAATAAGAATAGAGAATAAGAATAAGAATATAGAATAGATAATAATAATGAATAATAATATAATAATAATAATGATATAATATAATAATTAATAATAATAATACATAATATAATAATTATAAAAGACCTAGGGACTAAAATTCACCGACACACACAGTAGAGGACCATTTATTTGGGCATATAGACACAGCGGGCACACCCACCACGACAACACACACCAGACTACAGCAACACACACAGCAGGACACAGAGATGCTCAGTCAGGTAATTTATGTGTGTTTTTATGGATCCTGTAGATGCACTGTGGGTGTAATGAGTCACTCGAGAGCTTCACGAGGATGGTTACATGTAGGGGGTGCAACGACTGGATGTGCGGAGATCTGTTGGAGTTTCTATATGACGATGAGCGTACGTAGTGTTTAGTGGTCGGTATACATCACAGACATTGCACAACATGTAGTACTCTTACACCTACACCTACACCTACACAAACACACATTGAGACCCGGACACACACACACACACACACACACACACACAACACACACACACACACAGTTGTCTATATACACTAACTATGTAATATATATAGTATATATATATATATATAATGTATATATCTATATATATATATATAATATATCATTATATAATATACTATATATATATATAAGTATATTTTATATATATATATATGGCATATATATTACTAATATATATATAAATATGATATATACTATATATATATATATTATATATATACTATAATATATATAATATTTAATGATATATAGTATATATATATATTATATATATATATATATATAGTATATATATTACCGTATATATATATATATATATATATTATATATATATAGATATATTGTATATATATATATATATATAGATAATCAATATATCATATATATATATATGATAGTATATATAACATCAGGGCAAATGGGGTTTTAAAAGTCCTGCTGAAGGCGTTTGATTCATGCCTTGAAGTAAGTTAATTATAAAAAACAGAACGAGATACGGTGATGGATAAAAGAGCGATTTTTATGTTAATGTTTTAACGGTGTAATTAAAGGCAAAAGTTTAATTAATTTGGCGCGTATGAATCTAATTGTTTCGGACAATTAATTCTTTCACAGTTTCTTTTCTAAGAGAGTTACCTATGATCCTAGTTGGGCCTTTATTGGGATAAAAATATATTAGGCTTAGGGATCACTATTAGTATATATTATACTGATATATATATATATAATATATATATATTATATATATATACTATATATATATTATAATATAAATATGTATATATATAACTCATATATATAGGTTATCTATATATATATATATAATATATTACATATATATATATATATATATATATATAGTTGTATATATACGTATATATATATACTCTATATATGATAATATAGCTAGTTAGTATTAGTATATAATAGTATAGCATATATACAGTATATTTATAAATATATTACTATATACTATAGTATATATATATAGTATAATATATACTATAATATATATGTATATATATATACTATAATACTAGTATAATATATATATAATATATACTATTATATATATATATATATTAATGTTAATATATATATTATAATATATATATATTATATGTTAAATATTAGGATTATATATTAGTTTATATAATATATATATATATATACAGGGTTTACATCATATAAATATAATAGTATATATAATATATAATATATATATATATATAGTATATAATATATATATGTATATAATATATGATATATATATACAGTATATGTATATATATTATATACTATTATATATTAATATATATAATATGTATATTATATATATATATATATAGATTAAATCAGAACTCTATAAATATATTATAGATATGGGGGTGAATCGCGCTTCCTCTCGAAGGTTTTCTTGAGTCGGGCGCGGGTGGTTGCTGGCAGCTGTTCGTCGCTGTTTTGGTGACCTTGTCTGATCGGTCCCTGGGTTGAGTGGCTGGGAGTAGGACAGGCGCCTAGACCAGAGTTTCTGGTTGTTGAAGAGGTCATCGGCGGCTAGTAATATATTAATATATATATATTATATAGTATATATATATATACTATATATATATATATACTATATATATAGTATATATATATATATATATATATATGAATACAGCCAAGTTCGCGGTTCGCACCGGCTCTATATATATAGTATATATATATATGTGTGCTGTGTGTGTGTGTGTGTGTGTGTGTGTGTGTGTGTGTGTATCTGTGTAGGTGTGTGTTTGTGTGTGTGTAAACTAAAAAAGTATAATAAATATAAATGGAAATTAATATAAAGAATTCGAACAAAAAGATTTGTTGCACGACAAATTTAAAAACAAATTTAATAACTTTGATCCCAGCTTTCTAATAATAATATTCCACTACCTTCGTGAAGAACATTTTAAAAATAGTTTTTCACTACATATTTTCCCACACTTACACATAATAATCAATATAATTCTACTTAACCCCAATTAAATATTTATTTTACCATTAAAATAAATAACTTTTTTTTCGAATTTATATTAAATTACTTTTTTCGACATTGTGAAACTGTTTCAAATGGGTTGTCAGCAGGGCCATATATCCTAAGGGTGTGCTACGTCGAGGTGCGACGCACAAACGAAAATAATCTTAATGCTCACTTTTAAAACGGTACATAATGAAAATATATTTTAATTTCTTAGATGGTAAATAATGTTGAACAGATAGTAATACACTTACAGGCTCATATAAGTTATTATAGCACCCTCTATCAAGTTATAAAATATACTATGCAAGCTATGTACTCTGAGACCTCTGGATGCACCGGCCCGCAGGCTGGGTACACCTGACACTGATTGCTAAGAGCAGCGACGAGGCGATGACCGTCTGGCCAGAGATTCCAGGAGGTTGCGTTGCTGTATAAGTACATCCGCTTGAGGTCCTAACAAAGTGCTCGTGCTAGGCAGTAACGTGGATTCGCGAGGTCTTCACGTTGGTTGCGCTCAGATCTCCCGCGGTAGTGCACCTGAGAACGTCATGGTGATATTTATTTTGTAAACTGCACGCCTGTCTAGCTCAACGGTTATTATAGGAAATGATGACTGATGACAAACGGCTCTGTTATGGACTCGGTAAGTAATCAAATTTACTATGATACTGTGCCTCTGTCAGAGTCGTCTGATACGCCCTTAGTTTCCAGGTCCACGCTGGAAAATGCAAATGATTCCCACTTTTAAGATTTATATATAACTGTGACCATTTCCTACACACACACACACACACACACACAACTTATATATCCGTACTTATGATCACGGTACTGAACTATAGTTGTACACATATATAAGTATATATAATTTCTGTAATTCTGGCATGATTAGAGGAGTTATTGGCGGGGAGGCGTACTGCTGCTAGGGCTTTAGCTATACTACTATGATATTTGACGCATTGATCTAGACTAGGTGTTATCATAGTGCCGATGTGCATTATGTATCATGATTACTAGCCTCTTATTATAGTACCGTATAGTTAGAAGCGATCGCGTCCAACTAGGATTATATTCGTACCGCGGTTAGTATATTAATCACTGAAACCAGGTTCTAGCTGTTATATAGTGCGATATACTTTATAGGCTAGCGCGATATAGTATTGGGGGACTTGTCATATACTGTCGGATATATGTATACGCGTCGTATGAAGCTTATATATAATATATATATATATAATTACTAATATATAGTATATATATATTATATTTTATATATATATATATATTTCCTGTCGATATTCATAGAAAAATTGCCGTTGCAATTCTCGGCAATTTCATAAGAAACTTTAATACCTATGGTTTCTTTAGAGTCCAATTCAAGAGACCATGAGCATTTAATTCATCTTTCGTGACTGCAACCCGACCTCGGGCAAGTCGAAGTTTTCATTCTGTTCCCAGATGGCATCTCGGGGTAAGCAAGATACTCTATCTTGGAACTTGTTCGACAGGATAATAATAATAATAAATAATAATAATAATAATAATAATTCGTAGATCTAATAATAATCAATAACATTCAATAAAACTAATATAATAGATGGCGAGGATGATTTAATATCACGTCTGGTGTGCAGATAATAATTTGTCGTAATGTCTGCAGCTAAAGTCCGTTTCGAAAGGTCCATGGTGATAAACTTAGAATGCGATGTGCATAAATGGTACAAATGTACGATAGAAAAATGTACGGCGTACGTTCGCCCCAGTTGTCTATGGCAATAGTTTGAGTAAATCGTTTATTTCATAAAGGTTTAAATTTTCTGTTTCAGTATTAATCGTAGATTATTTTACAATTAGCTGCATTCATTTTGATTCGATATATATCTATTGGTGAGCTGACTTTATATATCTCATTATTATTATATACAGATCGGGATTATTTATTAAAGTTCACTTATTAGTTATTATGCACCGATGTACGCATTACACCTCGTAGTATAATACGTAGTCTCTCGGTACCGGCGACTGAATAGGATACAAAGGCTAGAACGCCCGATGGTGTCTTTCGAAAGGATGTGATACGTGCGCAGATGCTTCGACACGATATGAACTATCGACATGGGCTCCACCGTAATATGCGTAAATTTATGGTAAAAGCAAAGAGATTGATAAAAAGAAAAAAAAGAAAGATTGCAAGGAAAATACAGATACAAATGATTAGTAAATGTATGAGCCAACCCAAAATAGAAAAATGCGTGTCCGACGATTCTCAAACTTGCTTTTGTCAGGTACCTTTCTATGTATAGGTATGTATGATTCGTATCTGTATATGAAATGATATGTAATGTACTAGTCATGTAGGTAGGTAGGTAGGTGGGTAGAATATGTATGTATGTAATGACTGCTGTATGTAATGTATCGTATGGGTGAATGTAATGTTTTGCGTATGTTGTCTGGTATGTATGTGATGATTATATGTAATGTACATGTATGGCGTTATGTGAACTGTCTATGATATGCTAATGTATGTACTGTGAATTGAGTATGTTGTGGTATTATGTATGGTACCTCGTAAGGCTGTAAATGTTTATATGTGTGTAGTATAGTGATGTTGTATGTCGTTCGTATGCTGAAGTCGTTCTCGATCTGAGTTGTATGGTATGTATGTATGGTATGTATGATATCGCTTGATTGCTATTCTGTAGATTGTATCCGACGATTTGTATGTCATGTATGTTGTGCGCTCCCACTTTAACGTAGTAATTGAAAAGATTATTAAGGTGATTCTTGTTCTGTCAATGTCATGCTTGGTTCCGAATCATTAAAAAATAAAAACAAAGGTATAGTCTTAAAGACGAAAGTTTTTAGAAGCGCTGAAAAAAGATTAGCAAACGCAAATGCCGTGAGGAATTTTGACGCCCGCACACAGTCACATCACACATTGGAGTTCCAGTTGTCTTCACATGATCACGTATAGCCTATGCACTACACACAGCTTACGAACGTCTCCACACAAGCACCACATAGAGTTACAACACACGACTATGTTTAAGCAATGGACACATTCTATTTGTTTAAAGTTGTAGATACTCTTGCCTTAACTTGCTAGCTCGCGATTCATATAGCGTACGTGTGATAGTATTCAATTAGTGCGCTACTAGTAGGCTAGATATATTACTGCGCCCGTTGAGTAAACTAAAGATTGAGTATAGAGTGCAGTATAATAGTGCGGTATGCCGGAGGACTAGTATAGCTATATTATGGAGTGATTAAGAAGCGTTTTGTTGAGTACACTAGTAAGTTAGTCGTATATAATAGTTATATATATTATTATTATATATATATATATATAATAATATACATATGTAGGTAATCTATACAGATTGTTTAATTTAAGTTAATAGTGCTTTTGTGCATTTCTCAATTTTCATATACCCTGAGAAACTTGAGTAATTTTTACTACAACTTCCACAACCCTGTACCTTCCTACCTTTCTACGGCACTAATTCATAATAATTTAATGTTATTTCCATTAAAGGAAATAACTAATTAATACATGTTTATCCAATTAATTCATTTAACTATTATAAAAATCTGTTATTTGTTTAATTTAGTTTTTTTTTTTTTGGTTGTAGGAAATGATGTAAATAATAATTTTCTGATGGGAGTTAAAGAAATAGAAGAGGTGTTTCTTTTTTTTAATGTAGTCCACCTAGAGGCCGAGAGACCCAGACTCCTGACATCGGGACCGTCGACCTCCTCGCATCGCGCGCGCGCACCTACCCGTGGGAATTTGCTACATTTGCCATTATATGTAGTAGCGTATGTATTAATCGCTGCATGTTTAACACAAAGATCCTTTGTTTTTGTATCGTATATGAGGATGACCTAATGACTGGCTGCTACTTGTGTCTTAAAAGGTAAGAAGAGCCGGTTGTTTCTTTCCTTTTGTTGCGTTGATGTGTTAAGAATGTAGTGAGCTTGCCTGCAGTGCCAGATATGCCGTGGCCTACTGTCAGAATTGATCTCTCTCGAGGAAGGAAGTGCCTTTAAAGTTATAGGACTTAAAGTTAAGACTTTACATCCAGTAAGTGGGACACTTCGTCCTTCGAGAAAGCTTCCTGGGTTCCTGGGTTCCTGGGTTCCTGGTTTCTGAGTTGTCTCATGCCTTCGACAGATATCGTTGACTAGTCAGGCGTATCGCAGATGCAGGGTACTTTATTCCATTGCTAACAAAGCAAGTCAATAATCATTTACTTTCCCTCTCTGTTTCTACGCAAGTACTCTACTCGAAGTCACGGAGCGCTCAAGATCAAAAC
>JABUQX010000572.1:7500-10000 GCA_015478945.1 Trachelipus rathkii | reverse complement strand
TCATTTTTGATAGTTAAATATCAGTAACAGCAGCAAATACTAATTAGTATTCATAACGACTAATACCAGTATTAATAATAAAGAATAATAATAAGATAATAATAATAATAATAATAAAAAATAATAATATAATTAATAATAATTAATAATAAATAATAATAATAAAAATAATAATTACTAAAAATATATATTTTATTTTATTAATATTATATATATTTTATAATCTAATCATAATAATAAAATAATAATAATAATAATAATAATAAAATAATAATAATAATAATAATAATAATAATAATAATAATAATAATAATAATAATAATAATAATATGAAAATAATTAATAATAATAATGAATAATAATAATAATAATAATAATAATAATAATAAAATGAGATAATAATAATAATATATATATATAGCAGGAAAAAAACGCATTAACAACACAACGATTATAATAACAACTGCCTACAACAACCATAACAACAAACAACAACAACAAACAACAACCAACAACAACAACAACCAACAACAACAACAACAACAACAACAACAACAATTCAGAATCATAGATTAACACCAACAGCAATAACCACAATGATAACAACTACATAGAATGTGTTCTCATTTCTAAAGAGGCAAAAATATTCTAAGCATTTTAAAAATTCCAACAAAAATCGACATTTGTTGAATATGCAGCGACTGTGCATTCATAAAATCTAAGCTTGCAATATTATATATAATTATATATATATATATATATATATATAATATATATATAATAATAAATATATATATAATATATAATATTATATATATTATATAGAATATATATATTTAATATAACGATAATATATATAAATATATATATTATATATATATATATATATATATAAATAATATATAATATATATATATAATTATATATATAATATATATATATATATATTATATATATAAATTATATATATATATATATATATAATATATAATATTATATATATATATAATTATATATGTATATATAATAATATATAATATATTATATAATATATATATATAAATAATATATATATATATATATATAATATAAATATATAATAATAATAAATATATATATATAATAATATATATATATATTATATATATATAATATATATAAATATATATATATATATAATTAATATTATATATATATATATATGATCTGATAATGATCAGTTAATTTTATGTAAATTAAGAAGGTGTAAGTGAGGGCCTGTGTGCCCAGACAAAGTACCTGCTTAGACCTTGTACGGAGAACAGATACTTACATATCTCCCAGTGTACAGAAAAGAAACGTTGGTTCTTGAATGCCACCGTAGAGCTTGTTATTAAAGCTTTAAAACGTAAAATCGTAAACCCACCAATAAGAGCAGGGATTTTGATTTGTCTAAGGGCACCCTTGGCACTGGGCGAAAGCGGGGTTCTTTGTTTTGATAGTTCTCGGAGCCAGGTGGGCTTTTGTATAGGCCCGAAGATAATATAAACCGGTTATTAGGCGTTATATTAAAAATCAAGATTATTTACATCTATCTATTCATTTTATTAGACTTTTTTAATGGCCATTGAATATACATCCATTATTCGAAGTGGCTGTTCATATTTCACTAGTGTTTAATAAACTATTAACGCATCACCCCTTTACACTAATGCCTACTTAATTAGATTATAATCTGGGTTGAACTTATCAGCTTCAATATAGTATATATATATATATATATATTATATATATATATATATATATATATATATATATATATATATATATAAATAATATATATATATAATATATATTATTATATATATATATATATATATATATATATTTAACACGAACCACCACTCACGGCAGGGCCCTTTTCAAAAGGAGGGGCAAAAAAACAAAAAAAAAAATTAAACAAAAAAAAAACAAAACAAAAAATAATGGAAAGTAAACCCACCCAGTCCCTTGCCTAACGCAATTCCCTCAGGTGGGCGCAGACGCGGGACTTAAAGAGAGGAAGATTGAATACTGCAGGAAAAACAGATGAAGGCAAGGAGTTCCACAAAAACAGATAGTGGCTGGAAAGAAGCAAGCACCACAAGAGTTGATCCTTGATCTCCAATATTCACAAAATATTTCATTTGAAGGAGTAAGGCAAATACTGTGTACGAGGGCGACGCAGGGTGGAAGAATGTGAGAGGTCAATTCTCTCGAGCACCTGCCGTTGTAATACCTATAGAAAAGAGATAGGGCGCCAACGTCACGTCGCATAGAAAGAGGGTCAAGGGAGTCAGAAAGTATGGGACAGTTTATAAGCCTCTTAGCCTTAGCCTCAACTCTATCCAAAAGAAGGTGAACCGAATCCACCCCTAATGTGAAAACAGTATCCTAAGACCTTTATATATCTGATAGTATCTGAGCAAAAGAAAAAAATTCACGCAATCTGAACAGAATTCCCAGCTTCTTAGAAGCCCAT
>JABUQX010000572.1:0-2500 GCA_015478945.1 Trachelipus rathkii | reverse complement strand
TATATATTATATACATATTATTATATATATATATATATATATATATATATATAATAATATATATATATATATATATATATATATATATATATATATATATATATATATATATTTTATCTTATATATATATGTAAATAAATATAAATTAATATATATATAAATACCAGATTAGATTTTATTGTATATAATCTATATATATATATATATATAATATATATATATATATATATATATATATATATATATTAGCGTGGTCCTTAGCTATAGAGGTGAAAAAAAAAATTCAAAAATATCTCACTCCAACCCTTCAAATTTGTTCCTATGGTTCTAAAAACCCTCTCTATGAAATATTTCTCGATTTACCCAATTAGAACATCTTGCACAACGACCTCAAAGTTTTACCCAGGGCACATGCTTCCAGGTCCCCCTCTCTTTGGAGTATTAACCGCTCATAGCGGTGGTTTCATGGCTGCAAACCACTCATTGTTGCCTGGTTTGTCTCATTATTGTTATTTTTCTACTTCAGTTTTATAATCTTCTCTTTCTAGACATGATTCGGGTTCAAAATCTAAAAAGTCGCTCTTCAGGTGCAGTTTTTCAAAGAATTGAATTGTTCGTTTTGTCGCAAAGTCCTCTAAATTGCTGTTGTTCACTGATGCCTTTGGGATTGTGACCATCTTAGGAGGTGATTGAATGTCTTCACTCCCACTATCTCCTTCCCTAATGGCAGAGACGATTTTCCTTTTTGTAGCAGAGGGTACCTTTGGATCGAAAAGAGAGAGTCCAATTAATTCTTCAGACAGATACCAAAGGTGTTGTAAAAATTTACTTAAAGCAGCATTTCCGACATTTGAATCAATCTTGTCATACAAATTTAAGTTTTTTATGAGACAAAGATCATTCCTAGGAGCTGCTACAGGGTTTGCTGCATCTGTCCATACCTTTGCATAAATTCTCACTCCAAAAATACAGATTTTCCCAAGTGCTGATTCTTCATATTTTGTTAGATGAAATTGCCCTTGAAACATCCATACTTTCAGGGAGTATATGATCTTACTCATCCATCTTGCAAGATGCATGGGTCCAGGAGCATAAAAACGGACACCACCAGAAGGAACACCCCCAAGAAAGATCATAACCAGCTCAATCAGTTCACGGTAATCCCCACGCAAATTCCGACGCTCATGGAGCACACTTGCTGCCCAACGAATACGTTCTTCTTTAATATCAGCCAAAAACTCGTGCATAGTGGGACATTGGATTCCTGTCGAGAATTTATCTCTATCAATGTATTCCCAATTAGCCTGGAATCGTTTGAATAGGGCAAATTCGGGAGAAGATGAAGGGGCCAGAACCTCTGAAAATACATTTTGCAAAATAAGCTCCATAATGTGATGTCGGCATGGAAAGTGTAGCAATTCCTTTTCGAGTTTTTGTTCAACCAATATGCAGGCACCCTTGTGTCGTCCAGTATTTGAAGCTGTCGTGTCAAAAGACATCCCTACAACCTGATCCCGGAGATTCCAATTTTCAATTGCCTCAACTACTGCATTAGCCATATTGAGACCGGTTGCACTGCCCAACTTTGCGACATGTAGTAACTGCGTTGTATTCTTCCCAGATATCAGGATCGGGAGTCGATCTATATGTTCTTTGGAAGTTAGATCCTTCATCAGTTTACCATCCCAGTGAACTATTAGTGGAGTTTCTGACTTGAATTCATCTTTCAGGTGAGAAGCAATTTGTTGTCTATGCTTCATTCTTTGGCGACGAATTGAAGACCGATTGATGTTTAATAAGCTCGCATCATGACCCAAAGAGCTTGCAGCTTCCATTAAAACATATGTAGCTGCGCGATCGGTTAGTTTAGTTCTGTCCAAAGTTGCTGCTAAGGAGGGAGTGATAACATTGGTTCTAGCTCTCTTTACTTTTTTTCTTTGTGGAGGTGTTTGCCCACCAACGGCTCCATGGACATTCTCATCTTTTTGGTCGGAATTACAATCATCACTGGTGGAAGAGGAACTACTTGTTGACTCTAGTTGAACAACAGCAGATGAAGTAGCTATATCATCTTTAACACGCTGAAGCTGTTGTAAGGTTCGCTCTTGTCTTTCAGTTTTTCTAACCTCTTTTCTCGCCAGAGCTCTGTCTATATTACCCATTCTTCCTCTTCTACCTGGCTCTCGTTGGGCAATTAAAAAGGCTTTATCTTCTTCATTTGTCATCCGCATTAATGCATCTGCATGAGCAACGTCAAAAAGATTCTCCATTTGATTTTTGAATGCATCCTCTCATGCTATTTGCCTAGGAGAACGACGAGTTTTCCCTTTTTTCACTAGTTCGTAATCTTTGTATAGCTTTTCCATTTTTGTAATGATAGTATCTTTTCTCATCTTCGGAATTCTGGCCATGTCCCAGAATTGCTCGACCATTTCAGTAACTTTGGTTGTTACATTTCGGATAGTAGTCTTCTTTTGCTGAAGTAAGTATAAAACTACAC